>CAJNDS010002770.1:225000-232500 GCA_905221605.1 Symbiodinium natans | reverse complement strand
AGGGCATCTCTGCTTTTATATTGTTTGGTGTGCCCTCAGCCCTAAGCCCAAAGCCCTAAGCCCTAAGCCCAAAGCCCTAAGCCCTAAGCCCTAAGCCCTAAGCCCTAAGCCCTAAACCCGAACACTTTGCGTTCGGTTCGGGCTTAGGGCTTCAGCTTACTCAGGAGCACTATGTACTCCCAGGGTTCTTAGGGTTTACCCTAAACAATGCGCCCAGAATAACCCACAGGGTTTAGGGTTCAGGGTGTAGAGTTTAGGGTTGAGGGTCTAGGGTCCCGAAGTCCCGGCAGAAGGGTGCGAGCCTCATGCACCTCTTGTTGTTCCTGCCCGTTTTGCGGCGCCTAACGCCACGATCAGCAGATATCAGCAGTCTTCTGAAGCGACTGCCTTAACCGCAATCCTTCAACCATGAGTCAAAGAAGGTACCCTAAACCCTAAACCCTAACTCCTAACCCCTAGCCCCGAACCCCCTAAACCCTAAACCCTAAACCCTAAACCCTAAACCCTAAACCCTAAACCCTAAACCCTAAACCCTAAACCCTAAACCCACTAATAAGTATGGTTGCAGCAAGAGCTATGTAGGTGTGGGCGAGCCTCGATCTGTCAAAGTCTACTGCTACTGAGGGTTTAGGGCCCTTGCGGGTTTGGGGCCCTTTACGGTTTTCGGGTTTAGGGTTTGGGGTTTAGGGCTTAGGGTTTAGGCTTTAGGGTTTAGGGGTAGGGTTTTCAGGGTTTTGAGTTCAGGGTTCAGGGCCCTTCACGTGGCAATTTTTTCAAGTTGGGTCCAAAGGGCTAGGTCCAAGGCATTCCCGGAAGGTCCTCTCCCTTCCTGAGCAAACTAAACCCTAAACTAAGCTTTTCCCCTCCACCCTTGTACTTGCACCCCCAAACCCCGAACCCCGAACCCCAAACCCTAAACCCCAAACCCCAAACCCTAAACCCAGCCCCAAACCCCAAACCCCAAACCCCAAACCCCAAACCCCAAACCCTAAACCCCAAACCCCAACCCCCAAAACCCAAAACCCCAAGCCCTAAACCCCAAACCCCCAACCCCCGCCACCCCCCCCTCCCCCCCACGCCCGCCCGTCCCCCAGGCATGGCGGAATCTTGCGGCGCACTGTCGGGTGCCGGCTGCGACTGCAGCAGCTGCCGCTGCCGCAGCTGCCAGGGCTCTCTGTCCAAGGCTGGGAGTTCAGGGTTTCGGGGTTTTAGGGCAATCTAGGGGTTTGGGGTTTAGGGTTTATGGTTTTAAGGTTTAGGGGTTGAATTAGGGTTTTAGGGTTTTTCGGTGCTTCCGGGGCTTTAAGTGGCTGTAGGGCTTTGAGGGGCTTTGGGGGCTGTAGCGGTAGCGCTTAAGGGGCTCTAGGGGTTTTAGGGGTTTTAGGGTTTAGGGTTGAGAGGTTTTCGGCGTTTTGAGGTTTTAGGGGTTTGGGGCTCTGGAAGCCTCGACCCAAGAAGTGTGGGGCTGGATGCCTCCAGCTTACGTGCCATTTTGGATCATGCCTGGCTGCTGGTTGACGAACTGCTGGTGCGAGACCTGCGTTGCTGCCGAGTAGCCTTGGATCCTGCTTCTGCACGGGCACGCGAGAACAGATGGCCCTGGGTTTGCGCTAGCTCGCTTACATCTTTTGACGTCTGCCGTTGCAGCAGTGCCATGGCCCGACATGTCTGTCAGCATCATAATCAAAAGCAACCCGCGGACCAAAATATACGTAGCGGCAGGTCATCTTTGAAGTAGCTGCCTTAGTAGCTGCGCTTGCATTCTGTTCATGAAACCCCTAAACTCGACGAGCGTGATGTTGCTTCGCCCGAAAAAGGCTGGAGGCCAGCCCCGAAGCACCCATTGCCGAAGTCTTTGTTGGGCTTCTACCCAGACCCCTAAGAAGATCCCAAAAGGTAGGGCCCCCGAATTGTACCCTAAACTACTAGTGGGTTTTGTTTTGGAACTCTTAAGGGGATCTACTTTTTGGAGTTCTGACTGAACAATATCGCGCTCTGCAGAGGTGTGGCAGGGTTTTGCGGTTTAAGCGCGCTCCTGGCATTGTATCTGACCTAGCAAGGGTCGGAGACCATCGGCCATTGAATCCCCTAACACTGTTTAAACCGTGCCAAATGCTACTAAGCCCTACTGAACTCTACTTAGGGTTTAGGGTGTAGGGTTTTAGGGTTTAGGGTTTAGGGTTCAGGGCGTTTGGAACATAAGCCTCAGAAATTCGCATGCAAACCTACGCTCCAAACCCAAGACCTCCCCAAACCCGAAACCCCAAATGCCAAGAATAAGCCCTTGAGCCCGCCCTGCAACCTTAAACCCTAAATCCCTTGAACTCGAAACCCTAAGCCCCTAACCCCTAGACCCCGAACCCCAAAACCCCAAGATTTCTGGACCCCGAGACTCCTAACATGACTAGCTGGTTCTTAGCAGGGAGTGGAGGAAATGAGGTACATATTTAATACTCTCTTCAAGGGTATGTATAATTCCTATAATTCCCTCATTCCCTAAACCCTAAACCCTAAACCCTAAACCCTAAACATGAGAGCTCTTGGAAGGTGAGCACCGCCCCAGGATCTCCTCATGGAACCCAGGGCCGCTGATCGCTCTCCGGGGCTTAGGGTTTAGGGCAGAGGGCATAAGGTTTCGGGTTTGGGGTTTAGGATTTAGGGTTTAGGATTTGGGGTTTAGGGTTTAGGATTTAGGGTTTAGGGTTTAGGGTTTAGGGGTGCCTTAAGCATAAGAGTCGAGTTTAGAGTTTAGGGTTCAGGGCTTCGGGCTTAGGGTATAGGGGGGGGGGGGCTATTAAGAATAAGAATCGGGATTGGGGGTTTAGGGTTTAGGTTTAGGGTTCAGGGTTTAGGATGTAGAAGTTCTTGCCTTGCACAAGAGGGTAGGTTGTGTACATGTTGGTCTTCTGCGGGCCATTTGGGTGCCCCCAAACAGCCGCGCAATAAACCCTACGCCCGAAACCCTCTGTGGGGTGGGGGGAGTGGATCTAAATGTCCTTCATCGGGCTTCATATAGGGTAATATAGGACCCTTCAAGTCAAATTTTGCGAGTTTCATGGTGTTGGCATCAAGGTTCGGCTTTCGGGTTGAGGGATCACAGATGTTCGGTTCTGCTGGTGCTGTTTTCCCGGCTCCTCATCAAGATTAGACCCTACTTTTGCACCCTTACATGTGCGAACGCGTGCGTGCTCGTTGTGTGATTTGATTTTGGACCTGCGCAGTTGAAGATAGACCTGATTAAGCTGTCTGGGTACGGAGGAGCCTGAGTATAAGGTTTCACATGCTAGGTTGGGATGTGGGGTTAGAGGAGCAAGGAAGTTGTTGAGAGCCACAGGGCAATTAAAGGGCTCCATGATTTTCAGGGTGGGAAGCATCTCAGGGGCTTGTTTCAACGAGCTCCGATGATTCATGGCCCTGGGCACTACCAACGTAACGGCCCTGAGCAATGATGGTTTAATGAATTCAGAATCTTAACAGGGGCCGATGGCTCCTGCGAGAAGGGTGCCTCCTTGCATCAGGGCACCTTTTCAGGGAAAGCCCCACACCCCCCCTACCAAAGCGGGTAGGATTTAGGGCTTGGGCTTGGGGGTGCGCGCCACAGAACATGGGCCACGGTGCAAGGAGGTCTTCTCATGCAGATGCGTCTAGACGATCCGGCCATGAAGCTCTGGATCTCAGGCTGGCTTTGCTTTGTGTGAATGGCGACAAAGCCGCCGCCTGTCTCCGACCTGTGGTGAAGCAGGGGGGAGGGGGGGGGGGGGGTTGAGGCGTACTCCCTCAACTCCTCCACCCCAAGCCCTAAACCCAATTACTTCATAAGGATCCAAGGGCTCCTGTGTTAAGGTTTTTGGGCCCAACGGCCTTATGATAAGCGGTTTTGAAGTTTTGGGGGCTATTTTGAGCCTAAGTGTTGGAGTTTTTTGGTCATGGGATCAGCAGGAGCGCAGCAGCAGGAGCAGGAGCACGAGTAGGACTAGCAGCAGGAGTAGGACTGGCAGCAGTAGCAATAGTAGATACGTATATATATATATATACATATAGTAGCAATAGTATAAGAGCAGGAAGAGCCATCGCATTGATTTTTCCAGTCGCGTCGTTGGTGAAGACTGGTAAACCCACATGCTCCCTCTGCTTCACGCCCTTGGCATGTAGAGTTGCCAATGTACAGCACCCGGGCGGACATCAGGCGGAGGCGGCGAGCTCGGTCTATCTCTCACACCGCGAAAGAAAAATGTCAAGGCGAATTCAGATCCGGGGACACCCCAGGACCTTCACCCTCCTGAAGCCGTCCGCTTGATATGTAGGACCCCTTCCAAGATGGTAGCTTGTATACATGTTGCCCTAAACCCAAAACCCAAAACCCCTAATCCTAAACCCTAAACCCTAAACCCATGGTAGCTGGTATACGTATTGCCTTCCGGGTGCCAGGGCATCTAAGACATTTGAATCCCAGGCGGCCAGGGTGACACAACCTTTGCTTGGAGGTTCATGCTACTTAGTAACCAATTATTCCTGTACTTATAGCTGTACTTAGAACCAGATTAGGGAACTGAAGGGGCTTATAAGGGGGTCATAAGTACAGCCATAATTGCTTAATAAGTACCATGAACCTCCAAGTGGGGCCAAATGAACCCTTAAAGGTCGATGGCCCTTATGCCTTATGCCTTAACCTGAAGGACCAAATGAGCCCTAGAATTTCCTAACAGGGTTTAGGGTTCACATACCCAAATAAGGAGGTATAGTAGTATAGGGTATATGACCCCAATTTCAGGGTTCATCTGGTCCTTATGCCTTAATAGGGGTGATTGTTTGGGATGTTCCCCCTCATACAAGCACTCCTTAGCAGGGATTAGAATTGGGGGTACTACAATCCTTATTAAGGACTGTTCGTATAGGGGGGAGCATCCCAAGTTATAGTAGTATAGGGTATATGACTCAATTTTAGGGTTCATTTGGTTCTCGAGGAAGGTGTCATGTCCAGGGTTCAGCTAAACCCTAAACCCTAAACCCTAAACCCTAAACCCTAAACCCTAAACCCTAAACCCTAAACCCTAAACCCTAAACCCTAAACCCTAAACCCTAAACCCTAAACCCTAAACCCTAAACCCTAAACCCTAAACCCTAAACACTAAAACCCTAAACCCTAAACCCTAAACCCTAAACCCTAAACCCTAAACCCTAAACCCTAAACCCTAAACCCTAAACCCTAAACCCAAACCCTAAACCCCAGCTAAGCCTTCTGGAGGTTGCGAGCACCTTGTCGAGCACCCGGAGTAGGCCCTTATTTCCTTTTCTTAGGGTTGGGGTTCCCTTAGGCTCCCCTTAAAAATCCAAAAGGGTACCCACATTTTATTCCTAGACGACTCCTGGGCCTAGTTTTTTTTGTTCCATCCTCCTGGCTCGCAGCTACGGCGGCTTGTTTTAGTGCCCGGCGGGGCTTCGCATGTTTAGGGTTCGGGGCTTGCCACCTCAGGAACAACCCTAAACCCTAAACCCCAAAACCCTAAACCCTAAAGAGATTCTACGCAAAGCACATCGCAGCCGCCTCGGAAGCCCAAGCCCTGAACTCGAATCCCCAAATCTCAAGAACCTCAACCCTATCCTTTGAATCCCTAGAACCCTAAACCTCCCTAAGCCCTAAACCCTAAACCCTAAATCCTAAACCCTATAGACCCTGAGACAAAAAGCCCAAACTGGCCCCATGGCTCCGGCCCAGCGGCGGCCGCAAGAAGCGGCCGTGCCGGCCCTCTGAAATCAGGCGTGGTTGGGGGTTAGGGTTTAGGGTTTAGGGTTTAGGGTTTAGGGTTTAGGGTTTAGGGTTTAGGGTTTAGGGCTACAGGTCATGTGCCCCTAGACTGCTGCAATCCCTGCTAGGGTATGCAGACCACAGGTGGGGGTTTACGAAAATTGCCCCCAAACAGTAGGTTTCCCTTCTAATAAGGGCCCCAATAAGGTACGCCAGGTTTCGGAACCCCTGAGGTGGCAATCGGCATCTTATGGCAGGTTTCTGTTTTCCAAGTTTCTTGCAGGCGGCGCGTTCTCCGGATAGTTGTCAGCCGCGCTTGTGTTTCAGGGTTGAGAGGGGAGTTTGGGTTGCAGGCTTCAGGGTTTTTGGGGTTTAGGGTTTGGGGTTTAGGGTTTGGGGTTTGAGGTTTGGGCTCTAAGGCTTGTAAGGCTGCTGCTCTGCGCCTTGCTTTGGCCAAATTGTGAAGTTGCCACGGATGCAGTGGATGCTTTGGGTGGCTCAGAGGTTTGTCCGCCTCTGTGCTCATGCTTGAAGCATGAGAGCATTCGGCAGCTAAACGATACCGGCATGAGCTCTTAGAGCATTGACCATGAGTGTCAAAGCACGTCTCAGAATCCGTGCGCTTGCAGGCAAAGCTTGAACGAGTCTGAGACCGAACATGATGCATGGCTTCCTCGCTTTCATGTCTTTGTGCAGGTTCTGCACCGGAAGCACTTGTGTAGCCTCATCCTAATCCTTCAACCTTATGTGCAGGGTTTTGTTTAGGGTTTAGGGTTTAGGGTTTAGGGTTTAGGGTTTAGGGTTTAGGGTTTAGGGTTTAGGGTTTAGGGTTTAGGGTTTAGGGTCCTTTACCCCCCACCCCCCTCCTCACAACCTGAGATTGAAAACCGACGGCACTTGAGTGAAGGAGGGCTCCATGGCCGAACCGGGGGAGCACGTTGCAGAGGCCGTGAAGGTTCAGGGTTTAGGGTTTCGGGCTTCGGGCTTCGGGTTTGAGGTTACCATTCAGGTTCAGGGTTTAGGGTTTGGGGAGCACGTTGCAAAGGCCGTGAACTTACGTACTGGGTTGGTAGCCTTTAAACCTTTTCGGTTATATAGAACCCTACGATATTTATGAGGAAAACTTTTTGTGGTTTCACCGGCGGCTAGGATTGATGTTTCGGCTTACGCTCCTACTTGGAGGTTGATAGGTAGTTGTAAGTAGGGCTACAAGTATGGAAACTATACTTATAACCCCACTTAGGTTACGTATAACCCTACAAAAAACTACCCATGAACCTCCAAGTACTGGATACCAAACACCCAAAGAAAAAGCAGAACGTGCCCTTTTCACCCACCCCCCCTCTCCCCCCAGAGACTCCGAGGGCCCCTCCTTAGGGTTTAGGGTTAGGGTTTAGGGTTTCGGGTTTTGGGTTTTGGGTTCAGGGTTCAGGGTAGGGGCTTCTAGGCATGCCGGTTCAAGAGACATTCCTGAACTGAGGGTTTGCATTGGCGATCTTCATCGCACTTGACCTGAAAGCCCCTTCAACTCAAACCCTGAGTTGCAGGGTGCCCTTGAACTCTAAACCCCTAAGCCCCTAAACCCCTAAACCCTAAACCCTAAACCCTTTAGTAAGGTTGAACTACCCTAAGGCTCCAAGACTCCTGTTTTGAGGGTTTTTGGACCCAAAGGCCTTGTGATGAAAGGCTGTTTGGGCTATTTTGAGCCCGGAGGACTGGGGTTTAGGAAGAGAGTGCTTGGGTTTTGAGGGATT
>CAJNDS010002770.1:172500-220000 GCA_905221605.1 Symbiodinium natans | reverse complement strand
TTAGGCGGGTTTAGGATTTCAGGGCTTCAGGTTTAGGATGTAGGGTCCCGGGTTTAGGATTCAGGGTTTCAGGTTTAGGACTTTGGGATTTCGGGTTCAGCGTTTAGGCATTAGGGTTTGAGGAGTTGTGCATTTGTTTCTTTGAGCGGGGGGATGTTAGGAGGTTTCTGCTTAATTAGGAGCTTTAAGATTCTCAGGCGACCTGTGGGACTTGATTGTAAGTGCCTTTGTACTGTTTTTTGGCGGGCGCATTTCGGGAGTCCATCTTCTTGTGTTGCGCTATCAGGGTTGTTGGAGATCAGGGGCCTGAGACCCTAAACCCTAAACCACGAGAGTTCGCGGATCTTCACTGCCTCATCCCAGAACCCGCTTGCAAGACCACCTGGTCTGGCGCTACCCATGCCAGAGCGCCCGTGACATAGTGGTGCTCAATGCCACCGTGCCACTGGGTGAACACCATCACTCTCAGCCGAGAAGGGGCGGTCAACTCGCTCCTGGCTGGGGGTGACCTTGACGGCGACCTAGACATGGTGACCCAGCTGCAGGATCTTGTGCAGTCGCAATATGCAGCCGGACTGATGCATCTTCACTTAGTGGAAAGGTCTGCTTCTGGTCGAAGCTCTTCGACATCATTCGTGACACAGAGGAAGATGTCCAGGCACTTGGACTGAAGTTCAAGCAGCCCTACAAACCTACAGGCTAAGCTCCCCACACCCCCGACGCCCCCCCCGCTCCTGTAGGGTTTGGGGTTTCGGGTGTAGGGTTTAGACTTTAGGATTTAGGGAGTCCGGAATTTAGGGAGTTTGGGGTCCGTCAAGCGCCCCCAAGCCCAATGGCACGAAAGGTCACGCACGTTCAACATGAGGGTTTGCTCTTCGTAAGTTGATGCCCTAAACCCTAAACCCTAAACCCTAAACCCTAAACCCTAAACCCTAAACCCTAAACCCTGATGCGGAGGACTAGGCTTGTAAGGGAACCTAAACCCTCAAAGGGGGAATGAGGGCCAACTCGGGGTCCCAGAACTTATCCCAACCCGCAGCCCTGACGGCGAAGCCCTTTTAAACCAAAAAGGACACCCTTTGTTTCAGAGGTTACTCCTGGGTTTTAGGGCTTAGGTTTTGGGGTTTCAGGGTTCAGGGTTTAGTCGCCTGGACATGCATTCGGCCTGACCTTCTTACACAACTTGTCCGCTTTTTCAAAGCCTAAACACTAAATACATGAAAATCAGGGTTTAGTGTTTAGGATTCGCAAAACCGAGGCCCTAAACACGAAATGGGGATTTACGATATTGGGGGTACCTTAGGATCCTGCTACTTAGGGGCCTATATTAGGAGACCCCAACATCCCAGAACTCCAGTGAAGCCAGGCCTTAACCACGCGCCCTTTCCCAAAGAGCAATCTTGAACCCTTTAGCACTCTTGAACCCCCCTGAACCGCTAAATGCCCCATACTCCGATCCCCATAAGCCCTCAACTCGCGAGGCCCTTGAACCCTAAGCTCTTAACCCCAAACCCTATGACCCCCAAACCCTGAACTCCAAACTCAACCTCCCTAAGCCCTACACTCTTAAACCCCTGCACCCGAAACCCCAAACTCAAACCCCTAACCCCTAACCCCTAAACCCTAAACCCTAAGCCCTGAACCCTGAACCCTAAACCCTAAACCCTAAACCCTAACCCTGCCTAACCCCCCCCCCCCCCCCCCCGCCCCACCTAAAGCTGCGCTTCGGCGGCTTAAAGCCCCAGGGATCCTGTGCAGCCCTCCCGCGCCGGCCATCTTACCTGGCCGAGCACTCGGTGCGGAAAACGATGTGGGGACTTAGGGTTTAGGGTTTAGGGTTTAGGGTTTAGGGTTTAGGGTTTAGGGTTTAGGGTTTAGGGTAGGGGTTTAGGGTTAGGGTTTGGGTTTAGGGTTTATAGGGTTTAGGGTTTGGGTTTAGGGTTTAGGGCCTTTTGGGTAATGTGGTAATGTGGTATCCTGATTAGTGTGAGGGCCCCCCCCCCCCCCCCAAACTAATTTTCGGCCCCGGGCCCCCCCCCACCGGCTCCTCTTCATTTCCTCTTCGCTCCTCTTCCCTCTCCTCTTCCTCTCCTCTTCCTTTCCCTCTCCTCTTACATAATTAAGCCCAGGTAAGCTCAGATGAGCTCAGCTCAGGTAAGCTCAGGTAAGCTCAGGAAAGCTCAGGTAAGCTCAGTAATTAAAGCTAAAGGTAAGAGCTCAGGTAAACTTAGGTAAGCTCAGGTAAGCTCAGATGAGCTCAGCTCAGGAAAGCTCCGGCAAGCTCAGTAATAAATATTTTCTTCTCTTTTTTTCTCTGTTCCGAAACCCATGCCCGAAAAACTTTACTTTATCGTGGGGGGGCAATCGAATTTGGGTCTCCTGAATAATTTTTGGAAAACTTTTCATTATTGAGGGGGTCCAGACTAATCAGGATACGACATTATGGGGTAGAGGGTTTCGGGTTTAGGGTTTGGGTTTGGGGTCTTCGGGTTTTGGGTTTAGGGCTTTTGGGGTTTACAGTTTAGGGCCTTTTGGGTTTAGGGAGGTTTCAGAAAGGGATTCGAGGGTATTGCGAGAAGCATGGCCTTTCGTCGCCGGCGGAGCCAAGAACCTGCACCCTAAGCCCAAACCCGAAACCCTAAACCCTATAAACCCTATAAACCCTAAACCGCAAACCAATACTCTAAACCCCAAACCCCATACCCCAAGACCTAATCCCCAAACACCAAACCCCAAACCCCAACCCCCAGACCCTAATCCCAAACCATATATCCCAAACCCCAAACCCTAAATCCCAAACCATAAACCCTAAACCCAAACCCTAAACCCCAAACCTTAAACACTAAACCCCAAACCCGAAACCCCAAACCCAAACCCCGAACTCAAACCCTAAACCCTAAACCCCAAACCCTAAACCCCAAACCCTAAACCCCGAACCCCCAAACCCTGCAGCCGCCAAGGCCCAGCCCCCAGAGGCCGCCGGGGCCCAAGCCGCGGGCCCGGCCGCAGTCGGCGGGCGCCTCCTTTCGCCCAGGCTTGGGGGTTAGGGTTTTAGGGTTTTAGGGTTTTAGGGTTTAGGGTTTAGGGTTTAGGGTTTAGTGTTTAGGGTTTAGGGTTTAGGGTTTAGGGTTTAGGGGCTGAGGGTTGAACTCTGGACCCCAGCTTCTTGAGGACTTTCTGGAGGTCTGGCGGGGTTGAGCAAAGGTTGGTTCTTATCAGGGTTTAGGGTTTAGGGTTTAGGGTTTAGGGTTTAGGGTTTAGGGTTCAGGGTTTAGGGTTTAGGGTTCAGGGTTTTTGGGTATTCGGTTATTAGGGTATTCAGGTTAGGAAAGGGAGGGCGTAAATCCAATTTCGTGCGCTTCAGTTGTCTTACTTGCACTCAAAGCCAAAGCGCTGGCGCCCTAGCCCTAAACCCTACACCCCAAACCCCAAACCCCAAACCCCAAACCCCAAACCCCAAACCCCAAACCCTAAACCCTAAACCCGAAACCCTAAACCCTAAACCCTAAACCCTAAACCCTAAACCCTAAACCCTAAACCCTAAACCCTAAACCCTAAACCCTAAACCCTAAACCCAACCTTTTCCATTCGACTCCTGAGCGCAGGCCCGTGGACTGACACCCACTTCTCGGAAGCCAGCCGCCTTGAGCGCATCCAAGGCGCACAGCGCGGAGTTCAGGGTTTAGGGTTTAGGGTTTGGGGTTTAGGGTTTGGGGTTTGGGGTTTAGGGTTTAGGGTTTGGGGTCTAGGGTTTAGGATTTGGGGTTTAGGGTTTGGCGTTTGGGGCTTGAAGGTTTAAAGGCTGAAACTGGTTCTTAGAATTTGGAGCTTAGGGTATTTAGGGCTTTGGACTTAGCAGTTGAGGGTTCAGGGTTTAGGGAAGAGGGTTGAAAAGCAAAAGTTGGCTGAAACGACGGTGGGGTGGCTGCTATGGAGTTTAGGCCGTGTGTAGGCAGTTGGGTGCAAGTGGAGGTTGCTCGAATTAAGAGTACCCTCATAGTTGATGCCCTCTGCAAATTGGACTGCTTGCAAAAGAGCCACCCCCCCCCCTCCCCCAAAGAGAACCTAGACACCCGACACCCTCAACCCTCGAAAGCCCTACTTTGGGCGCAGCGAAGCAGATATCGGATCTGGCCGCCGATGTTTGGGTCTGACGGCCAGAAGACATGCGATGCACTTTTGGAGGAGGCGAAGATGTGAGCCAAGAGGCTGGCAGTTGCTTTGCCCGGGACTCGGTTTCACCTGGGCCCTGCCAAGTCCGAGGTACATCTCCAGTCCGACGCCCACCCTCGTCAAGTGCATCTGCCACGGACGCCGCGGCCAAGTAGGGCCGGCCATACGGCCACACAAGAGACCGGCCCGGCTGCCGCGGTCTTGGGGGGGGGGGGGGGCACTATAGAGCATAGCTTTTAAGGGACCATAAGTCCCTAAACCCTAAGGGAAAATATTCGTAATCATTCCGACTCCTGTATTAGTTCCACAGGCCGCTTTCTAAAGATAAAGCCTCGGGCTGCAGCCCGAGCTTAACAGAGTTCATGCCCTGGTTAAGCCCTAAACCCTAAACAAACCCTAAACAAACCCTAAACAAACCCTAAACCCTAAACCCTAAACCCCCATGCAGCATAGGATTTTCCACAAAGTATGAGCAGGACTCCGGGTGTGGGGTTTCAGCTTCAGGGGCCCGCCTGGGAACCTGAGATCCCCGAAGCCGCCCTCTTGAGCCTTAGGGGCGTTTGCTTAGTCTAAGTTTCGGGTTTAGGGTTTAGGGTTTAGGGTTTAGGGATTAGGGTCAGGGCTTTGAGGGTTTCGGGTTTAGGGTTTTGGGCTAGCTGCATGGTCCCTCAGTGTGGTCCCTTACCTCCTTGATTGGGCTCCGAAGTATGGGCCCTTGGGTTGTATCGGGTATATGAGTGTTGTATAAGGGCTCCCCATTAAAGGGCCCAAAGTAAGGGACCATGTATCTACCCTAAGATTTACTGGACACTGCCTAAGCCCCCTAAAACCCCTACCCTTAAACCCTGAACCCTATACCTAAATCCCTAAATGCCCTATAAGACACAAACCCTCAACCCCAACCCTAGACCCCTGAAGCCCCTAAACCCTCAACCCTAACCCTCCCTAATACTCTAAATCCCCAAACCCTCAACCCGACGGCTTGTCTCCAAGAGCCCCAAACCCTAAACCCTAAACCCTAAACCCTAAACCCTACATTGCCACCTCCACCTCAAGTACCATTCATTCCCTCAAGAAAGACCTAAGGCCCAAGCTTAGTTTCCGGGTTTGGGGGTTTGGGGTTTAGGTGTGCGGCTGGAGTATCCCAAGCCCTGAAACCTTAAGTTAGGCACTTGACGTCATGGGATCCCATGAGTTTTTTGTGAGGCCTAAAGCACTCGCAAACCTTGCCGCCCAGCAAGCGCTTGCTGCGGCGACCCGGCTGGAGCTGTGGGCAGTGGGGTTTAGGGTTTAGGCTTTAGGCTTTAGGCTTTAGGCTTTCGGGGTTTAGGGTTTAGGGTTTAGGGTTTAGGGTTTAGGGTTTAGGGTTTAGGGTTTAGGGTTTAGGGTTTAGGGTTTAGGGTTTAGGGTTTAGGGGTGCGGCTTTAGGGATTCGGGTCAGGGTTCGGGGTTTAGGGCTTTGGGTCTAGGGCTTAGGGGTTGGCGGTTTTTTTTTTGGTTCGCTGGGGGCTTGGGGTGTTTGGGATGTTTGGGGTGTTTGATTGCAGGGTTTGGGTTTGGTGCTTTAGGTGTCTAAGTGGGCTTTGGGGTGTCGAGCTCCGGGTGGCTTTAGGGTTTAGGGTTTAGGGATTAGCGTTTAGGGTTTAGATGTTTTATTCAGGACGGGTTTGACTTTTTTGGGGGTGCTTGGACTATTTCTTTCGGGGTTGGTGGTGGCTGTGAGGGCTTCCCCTAAACCCTAAACCCTAAACCCTAAACCCTAAACCCTAAACCCTAAACCCTAAACCCTAAACCCTAAACCCTAAACCCTAAACCCTAAACCCTAAACCCTAAACCCTAACACAGGTAAGGATGGGCCAGTTGTTGTTGAGAGCCCTGCTCCCTTTTGAGACACATCCTCTTGCAGACCAGGTGGGAGCCCTCCAACCGATAGGGTTTAGGGTTTAGGGTTTCGGGGTTTAGGGTTTAGGGTTTAGGGGTTTAGGGGGTTAGGGTTTAGGGCTTAGGGTTTAGGGTTTAGGGTTTAGGGTTTAGGGTTTAGGGTTAAGGGTTTAGGGTTTAGGGAGGGTTTAGGGTTTAGGGGTTTAAGGGTTTAGGGTTTAGGGAGGGTTTAGGGCTTAAAGTTTAGGGTTTAGGGTTCGGGGTCTAGCAGCCTCATGGTTCCTCTTTCCCCCCCGCCTCATCATCCCCCCGCATACCTGGCCCCCACGCCACAGACCCAAACCCTAAACCCTAAACCCTAAACCCTATGATCCCTATGATCATTGCAGTTAGCTTTCCTCTTACTCTCTACAGTATGCCTATCAAGTTGGGCCCGGCGCAACTTGTCTTCCATGGGAGTTTTGATTGACATTGTGGACCAGTGCTCTTTAAGCAAGATCCCTAAACCCTAAATCATAAACCCTCGCGACCCAGACACCTCAGCAACTCTTAAAGGAAAAGCTCCGCTTTTCATCATAAGATCCCATTCCATCAAATAAGGCAATTCATCTACATGTAAACCGCAGAGTTTAGGGTTTAGGGCTTCGGGTTTAGGGTTTAGGTTTAGGGTTCAGGGTTTAGGGTTGCGGGTTTAGGGTTTAGACCTAAATCCCTAAAGCCGGTTCCTGTGGGACAGCCGAGGCAGCCGGCGCGTGAGCGGCAGCAGCGGAAGGCGCATTGCGGGGGCCCGGGCTCCGAAATCCTGAAAGCCCGGATGGTGCCCTTGTTTAGGATTGAGGGTTTGGGGTTTAGGGTTTAGGGTTTAGGGTTTAGGGCTTGGGGTTTAGGGCTTAGGGTTTAGCTTGGTAGCCCAGTGGTACCCTTTTGCCCCCCCTTTTGTGTTCAAGGCACCCTTCTAAAGCAACCAACACCAGGGCACCCGTTTATGATAGTGTGGTTACTTGGGCTACCAAGTTAAGGGCCTAGATACCCTAGCAGCCTTAAACCCTAAACCCTAAGCCCTGAACCCTGAACCCTAAACCCTGAACCCTAAACCCTAAACCCTGAACCGTAAAGAAGCTCTCAAGCTTTCTAGGCTGACCTCAGAGCTGCTCTGGACTTGCAGAGGTTTTTGTTGCAAGGGTTTAGGGTTTTTAGGGTTGATAGGGTTGATAGGGTTGATAGGGTTGATAGGGTTGATAGGGTTGATAGGGTTGATAGGGTTGATAGGGTTGATAGGGTTGATAGGGTTTAGGGTTTATTGGGTTGATTGGGTTTGTAGGGTACTTTAGGGTTTGCAGGGCTTATAGGTTTTTACAGGGTTTCCATAGGGTTTTTTAACGGGGCCTATAGGGTCTATAGGGTTTTTCTAGGGTGTATAGGGTTTCTAGGGTTTATGGGGTTTACAGGGCTTACAGGGTTTATGGGGTTTACAGGGTTTTATAGGGTCTTATATGGTTTGATGGGGTTTATAAGGTTTACAGGGTTTTGGGGTTCAAGGTTTCGGGGCCTTTGAACATCTAAGCTTCTTGTCCCTTTGGTTAGGGGCCTCGGGGAAATTCGGAGCACGCTAAGGCCGTGGGCACGAGTGGAGCTTCATGGTTTCAGGGGATGTTTAGGGTTTGGGGTTGAGGGCAGTTTAGGGTTTAGGGTTCAGGAGGGCTTGTGGCGCCAAGAGTGCCCGCTGCTGACAGCAGAGCAGCGGCTGCACGGTCCAACTACGACGGTCTCCGCAGCCATGCCGCCGCACATTGGCCGGACATCACCTGTTCGCCATACGTGGCACTGTGGCACTCTATTGGACCAGCAGCAGACCCTGTGCACCACGAGTTTAAGGGGGTCTTCGCCATCGAGATCAGTAAAGACCCTAAACCCTAAACCCTAAACCCTAAACCCTAAACCCTAAACCCTAAACCCTAAACCCTAAACCCTAAACCCTAAACCTTAAACCTTAAACCCTAAACCAAACCGTACGTAGCAAGCCTAAGCTCTGGCTTGCCCTCCCAACACTCCTGGATCCCAGCTAAGCCCTAACCCGCCTGAATCCCTGAACCCTTCCCCAAACCACCCGAAGCCCTGTTTAGGGTTTAGGGTTTAGGGTTTAGGGTTTCGGGTCTAGGGTTTAGGGTTTAGGGTTTAGGGTTGGAACACCCTAGACATCCCGAAAGCCAAACCTTGAACCTGAAAACCTTGTAGGCCTCGAGTCCAAAGTCTAAAGCGGTTCAGGGTGTGTGGTCTAGGGTTTAGGGTTGGTGGTTGAGGGTTGGTGGTTTAGCGTTTAGGACGCCCTCCTCACCCGCAAGATTCCTCCTTGGTAATTAAACGTTAGCCTCTCCCTTACAGCGGCCCTTCGTTGGCCTTGTGAGGGTAGAGGGTGGGGGGGGGCGTTCGTAAGCCCCGTGACTGGCTCGTAAACCCTAAGTCCTAACCCTAAACCCTGCCCCCCCGCTCCTCCTAAGTCTTAAACCACAGGACAAACGAAGAGTGGTCCGCCGTGCCAGTCGGGGAACCGAAATTGGGGTGGGGGGGGGGGGGGGGGACGGGGCGTTCCTTGGGGCATTCGGTTCTAGGGTTTAAGGTTTGTAGGTTTCCATTCATAGGGTTTACAGGTTTTAGGTTTTTTTGTTTTGGGGCTTAGGGCGTAGGGTTCGCTAGGAGGCATATGATTCCCCTTAGTTCCTACTCTTTTGGGAAGGGCTGAGAATCCCTTGAAAACTCTTTACCCCTAAGCCCTAAACCCTAAAACGCAAACAGGGCACCTAGGTTGCTGGGCCGACCTAGTTTGGGGTTGAGGGCTTTTGCCGTCTAGGGTTTAGGGTCGAAGCCGTGGGTTCAAGGGTTTTTTGTGCCCTGAACCCTAAACCCTAAACCCTAAACCCTAAATTAAACCCTAAACCCTAAACCCTAAACCCTAAACCCTAAACCCTTTGGTTTGTTCGGGCCTTGAGGGTTTTCGGGCTCTTCAGGAGCCACCCCAGGTGAGAGGAGTTCGAAAGACCCTACACCCTAAACCCTAAACCCTAAACCCCAAACCCCAAACCTCAACCCTAAACCCTAAACCCTAAACCCTAAACCCTAAACCCCAAACCCCAATCCCCAAACCCCACCCTAAGCCTTAACCCCAAAACCCTAAACCTCGGTCAGCTCTTTCTGGACCCTCCCAGGCTTGCAGGGTGCGGCTTTTGGGAGTTTGTGGGGTTTTGGCCTAGGGGCTTGGGTTGATGGGTCTAGGGTTCAGGGTTTGGGGCTTAGGGCTTGGGGCTTAGGGCTTAAGACTTGGCTTTGAGGGTTCAATTGCAGAACGATGTCGAATGGAAAGCGGTGCCTGAAAGCCTGCATAAGCCTTGAACCCTACATAAACCCTAAACTTTACCCTAAACCTAAAACCGCTGCCAAGAAGCTGCCAAGAACTCAATTCTCTTTGGCTGGTTGTCCGGCGTTTGCATTCATCAAGCCCACCTCGGACCCTGCGGGTTGAAGTTTTGAGGGTTTTGGGTTTATATAGGGTTTCGGGGTGCAGGGTTTAGGGCTCTGCTTTCACCCGGGCCGAAGGGTTCCCCTACTAAACCCGAAGCCCAAAAGCCTGAGCTCAAAAAAGGTTTTAGGGTTCAGGGAACCCTAAACCCTAATGTTGACTTCGCATTAATAAACCCCCCCCCCCCCCTTGATTGATCAATCTCTCCGGCCAGGGCCTCCTCAATTGTATTCGCCTAAATCCTGGTAGGACGTACTATTAGTTTTAGTATTAGGTAGTAGCACCACGCCCGTAAAAACCGGATTTCCCGGGTCGGATTTTACAATTGTGGCGGGTTGCAATATTGTGTTCCGGCAGCGGGATTTTACAATTGCGGCGGGAATCACTAATGTGAAGTCAACATTAAACCCTAAACCCTCAGGGTGAAGGGCTACTCCTTCGCCCAAGGCCAATGCAGCATCGCCAGCATCTTTAGCGCCGCTGTCCCGGTATGGGTGAAAGCGTGAAGGGTTTACAGAAGGGGTTTAGGGTTTAGGGTTTAGGGCTTAGGGTTTAGGGTTTAGGGTTTAAGCTTTAGGAGTTTAGTCATGGGACTCTTCCCTTGGACCCTGGAGGTTGTACCCTTGGGCTTGGGGAACCTTTTTAAAGATGCGCTAAGGGAACATAGGGCCTAGGGGCCATATTCGGAGTATGTGAAGGGAAGCCTGTATGACTCCCTTGATCCAGGATTTAAGGCTTAAGTAGGGTTCAGGGTTAGAGGGTTCAGGGCTTGGGATTTATGATTCAGGTTCCTTTGTCTTCCTGCACTTCCTGAAGTAACAGGGGCTTCCCCCTCAACGCTGCCTAAGCGTCTCGAAAACTTTAAAACGGCGGGCACAAGCCCCAGCCCAAAAACCCTAAACCCTGAATCTTAAAAACCCTAAACCCCTAACACCCCAAAACCCCAAAACCCTAAACTCCTAACACCCTAAACCCTAAAACCCTAAACCCCGAACACACTAAAAACCTCTAAAACCCCAAAACCCTTTATAAAAGTCCCAAAACCCGAAGCCCAGGGCTCTAAAACCCTTTATACACCCCCAAAACCCGAAGCCCAGGGCTCTAAAACCCTTTATAAAACCCCAAAACCCGAAGCCCAGGGCTCTAAAACCCTTTACAAAACCCCAAAACCCGAAGCCCAGGGCTCTATAACCCTTTATAAAACCCCAACACCCGAAGCCCAGGGCTCTTTAACCCTTTACAAAAGTCCCAAAACCCGAAGCCCAGGCCACGTCCCACGGCGTCCCCCGCCGGGAGCGGCGATCGTCCGTCTGGAGCCTGCGGAGCTCCTTGCTGCGAGATGCGGGGTGTGAAAGGTAATTTGGGGTTTAGGGTTTAGGGTTTAGGGTTTAGGGTTTAGGGTTTAGGGAAAATGACATTCGAGGTTTAGGGTTGAAGAATATTCCAGGCTTAGTGTTTCTAGTTCTGGGTTCGGGACCTGGGATACTTGAGATATAAGGCTTGGAGCTTTTAAGCGAAGGTTTCGGATTTAGAGCCCTACGCTAAAACTCAACTCAGGTAGGGTCTAGGGTTTATCAATGGGGTTAAGACTCGTAACCCTAAGGTTGCACCCCTAAAGAATTCCCTTAGTATAGCCCTGTATGGCCCTTAGGTGACCTTCGGAATCTTTAACAGTGGTCCCCAAGCCCAGAGGGGTACCACCACCCGGGTCCAAGGTAAAGTTGCTTGGGTTCAGGGTTGAGGGTTCAGGGTTGAAGGGTTCAGGGTTGAGGGTTCAGGGTTGAGGGTTGAGGGTTCAGGGTTGAGGGTTTAGGGGTTAGGGGTTACGGGTTACGGGGTTAGGGCTTTAGGGGCCTTGCAGCCAGGACTCCCAGCTTTGTTTCGTATCGGGTTTTTCAGGGTTAAAGGAATCAAGGGTTTTAAGGGTTTCAGGGTTTTAGGGTTTAATCAGAGACGTCCCTTCTTAGGCGACTGCGATACACAAAAGCCTAGATCCGAGATCCTAAGTCCGGAGGCCCACAGCAAAGGCTGGAGGCTTCAGGTTTAGGGTTTAGGGTTTAGGGTTTAGGGTTTAGGGTTTAGGGTTTAGGGTTTAGGGTTTAGGGCCTTGGGGGCTTCCGGGAAGAGAGATGGGCTCAGACCGCTTGGTAATCAAACCTAAGGCTGCTTTTTATTCAGGTTTAAGGGTTTAGGGTTGAGGGTTTAGGGTTTAGGGTTCAGGGTTTAGGGTTTAGGGTTTAGGGTTTAAGGTTTAGGGTTTAGGGTTTAGGGTATAGTTGGGGCTTGTCGGCGTTTTCCCCCCAGATTTTGAGGTGTTGGGGCTTGTTTGTGTTTATGCGGAAAAAGGCACCGAAAACCCAAATCTGGTCCTTTCTCTCGATGATGATCCCTTTTCGGGTATCTTCAATACTGTATTAGGTGCCGTCTTATAGTAGCAATCCCCAAAAGGACCAGAATAAAGTGAAGTTACCATCTGACTTCCATACAAAATGTAGAACGTCTTAGACAGCAACGCTTAGCAACGCTTAAGCCCCAAACCCTGAACCCCTAAGCAGTCTGAACCCCGAGCCAGCAACCCCAAACCCCAAACCCCAAACCCTAAACCCTAAACCCTAAACCCTACCAAGCCCTCAGACCTGAACCCCCTAAAGCCTAAATCCCAGAGTCAGCCCCCCAAGACCCTAAAAGTCCTACAGCCGAAAAATCCTGGGCCTGGCTTAGGCTTACGTGAAAGAAGATAACAGTACTAGCAATACCATACAATTCCGGGCTCATAGAATATTCATTTTGTGATGGCTCGCGAAGACAATTCATCTTTGTAAATCGTTTTTTGGTACATTAATTATTATTCGCTCATGTTGGAAAAGAATGAAAGTAGCAAATTTAATTCTTACAAAGCCCCGAATAGTAACGTCAGCCCCTTGCTCCCTGAGTACACTACTCTCTTCTTCCAGTCCGGTAAGGAGCTGTTGTTGTAATAAAAATGAAGTCCCACATGCTAAGGGTTCTTTGGGATTCACTCCGTTCTTACTACCAATGTAATGCGTGAGCACAAAGTAAGTCAGCGGGCGCACACAGGATTACTTGTCCTTGTAATGTTTAGGGTTTAGGGGCTTTGGGTTTGGGGTTTAAGGATTAGGGTTTAGGGTTTAGGGGTTTAGGGTTTAGGGGTTTAGGGGTTTAGGGGTTTGGGGTTTAAGGATGATTAAGGATCTAAGGTGAGGGTTTGCAGCTTATAGGGTTTAGGCTCAAACGTTCAGCAGGCAGGGATTCAGGTTTGGCAGGGAAGCCCTGAAGTCTACAAAGTCCATAAAGTCTAAACCCTAAACCCTAAACCCCAAACCCTAAAGTCCTAATGCGCGCAGACTCACCGATCCCAGGTGCCGACGGCGACTTCCCTCCAGAGAAGGCTGTAGGCCTGCGCTGCTTCCACATGTTCCCTCGGGTTGAGGGTTTAGGGTTGAGGGTTGAGGGTTTGAGGGTTGAGGGTTTAGGGTTTAGGGTTTAGGGTTGAGGGCTTAGGGTTTAGGGTTGAGGGTTGAGGGTTGAGGGTTGAGGGTTTAGGCTTGAGGGTTTAGGGTTGAGGGTTTAGGGTTTAGGGTTGAGGGTTTAGGGTTTAGGGTTGCGGGTTGAGGGTGGAGGGTGGAGGGTTGAGGGGTGTTCCCCCCTATACTGGCAGCCCTTAGGAGGGATACTAGGGGGGCAATGTAGTCCCGACTAAGTACTGTTAGTATAAGGGGGAACGGTTTAGGGTTTAGGGTTTAGGGTTTAGGGTTTAGGGTTTAGGGTTTAGGGTTTAGGCTTTAATCCCAACTCTAACTTAGTCTGGGCTTAGGGTCTTCAGGGTTGAGGATGTCAAGGGCGGCGGGAAGTATTTGGTTTTATCAACAGCTTCTTCATTCTGCAAACCCTACTTGGAGGTTCGTGGTACATGTTAGCCAATTATGACTGTACTTCAAAACCCACTTATGTAAAGAGAAAAAAGCGGTAGCCCCTATTTTCAGTAATCTATTTTTAAATATTCCGTGATATAGCCCGCGATACAAGCGCGATTGGCGATCACGCGATAGTCACGTGATCGCCAATCACGGCTGTATTACGGGCTATGTAAACTACTGTATTTTTAGAGGTTACCGGTTTGTGGGGTTACCGTGCCACTCTCTTTATTACAAGCCCCTTAAGTGCCCGAATATGGTTATAAGTGCAGTTATAAGTACAGTTTGCATTGGTCAATAAGTACCATGAACCTCCAAGCAAGCCCTCAGCCCCATTGGCCGTCAGGGAGTCTCTGGCCTTGTGAGCTTGAGACGACTCATACGACAGCATGCGAGTTCTCACTATCCCTTAGGATTCGGCCATCTGAATAAGGCAGCACCCTAAACCCTAAACCCTACACTCTAAACTGAGGGTTTCTTGGCTCAGCTTCGGATCCCTTCTTCCTATACGCAACCTCGAGGAGCTGAACTAAGGCTACAGTTGAGGGTTTAGGGTTTAGGGTTTAGGCCTGTATTTTGTTTCCTGAGGTAGGGGTAGCTTTTGTTTCTCAAGTGTGGGGGCTGCAGGCTTTGAGTTAGGGTTTGGGCTTTAGGTGCTGCGCAGGCAACCATAAATCCTAAACCCTAAAGCCCTTTCTTTGGGCTACAATAAGGTTCTTTCCCTGAGAGAACTCAGTCACTAGGGGCTTAGAGGTTTAGGGTTTAGGGGTTTAGGGGTTTAGGGGTTTAGGGGTTGGGGGTTTAGGGTTTAGGGGTTGGGGGTTGGGGGTTTGTTTAGGGGTTTGGGTTTTGGGTTTGTGAGACAGCCGAGACCAGCGCATGCTTTAAGATCGAGCCAGTTCCAAAGTTCCTAAAACCCTAAACCCTAAACCCTAAACCCTAAACCCTAAACCCCTAAACCCCTAAACCCCTAAACCCTAAACCTCCAGAAGCACTTCCAGGCCACCAGGAGAGCAAGCTCAGCACGCAGGAGAGGTCTGTTTTTTATTGTAAATGTGTTGGTTCCAAAAATCAGGAGTTTAGGGTTTAGGGTATAGGGTTTAGGGTTTAGTTTTAGGGTTCAGGGTTTTGGTTTAGGGTTTAGGGTTTAGGGTTTAGGGTTTAGGGTTTAGGGTTTAGGGTTCAGGGTTCAGGGTTCAGGGTTTAGGGTTTGGGGATTAGAGGCACCGGGACACTTCATGCGATCATGAAGCTCCAACTCCCAAGCCCTGAGCAGCTCAGAAACCCGCGAGGAGTCTAGAAGGGAGACGAGGGAATCCACAGTGAGGGTCTAGAGGGGTTTAGGGTTTAGGGTTTAGGGTTTAGGGCTGGGGTTTAGGGCTTAGGGCTTAGGGTTTAGGGTTCTAGGGTCCAGGGTCTAGGGACAGCTTGCGAGATGCAATGCTACAAGAGACCATCCAGTTGACCCCAACAATCTCGCCATAGAAGCCCCAAACTAAACCCCGAACCCCGAACCCTAATTTAAAACCCCAAACCCTAAACCCTCTTGTAGCCCTGAACCCTAGACCCGAAACTGTCTCCCTTCTTGATTTCCGTTCACCTTGTTGGAGACTGGATGCTGCCTCCGAGCGACCCGCCCTTTTGCATAGTTTAGGGTTTAGGGTTCGGGTGTAGGGTTTAAACCTTCTTCCCTTTGCCAGCCTCGTTTTGGTTGCTTCCTTGATGTCATGGGTTCCCCTAATACGCCCCTCTATACTACCCCCCCCCCCCCCCCCAGGTTCCCCCCATGATTAAGATATTCAGGGATAACTAAGCCTAATTCAGGTTTGGTTTTTTTTTTTTTTTTTGGGGGGGGGGGGGTAGTATAGAGGGGGGGTAGTAGAGAAACCCATGACGATGGGTTCTGGTGAAGTTTGTTTCACTTAAAGGTGGCTTCGGGTTTGGCAGAACGCTTCTACCCGAAACCCTAAGACTGGGATGTTCGCCCTTTTACTAACAGTGGGACTATTTGGCGGCTGGGTTTGATCTGAATAAGTGTTCATGCAATCTCGAACCCGAAGCCCGAAACCCTAAACCCTAAACCCTAAACTCTAAACCCTACAATTCGGGCTTAGGGTTTGCGGGTCAGTAGGGTTGAAGCCCTAAACAATAGAGCCTCAATGCCGAGATACAACAAGGCTTTTAGACCCCTGTAGCCCTTTGCAACCCCTAAAGCAACCTAGACCCTACACCCTAAACCCTAAACCCTAAACCCTAAACCCTAAACCCTAAACCCTAAACCCTAAACCCTAAACCCTAAACCCTAAACCCTAAACCAAAACCTGAACCTCCCCACATCCTTCAGTTACCCAAAATGACGAAACCATGCCTCACCCCCTACAAGCCCTACATCCTGCTTGAAGTCTCCGAATGTAGCTCCTTTTTGGGCTTCGTGTTACGAGATTAATGGTCAAACTACCTTCAAAAGGTACCACCCAGGAGTGCTTTGGGTCAACCCCACCATGCTAAACCCTAAACCCTAAACCCTAAACCCTAAACCCTGAACCCTAAACCCTAAACCCTAAACCCTAACCCTCGCCCCCTGGGCACTTGTAACAGGATTCCCTCAGCGCGACCACCGCGCGCACGGGCAGAAGCTTGGCAGCGGGTTCGGCTTCGGGAGCTTACTTGGAGGTTCATGGATGATAAGTACTTATCATCCAGTTGTAACTGTACGTATGACTGTAGGGTTTTCAAGGATTTGGGGTATTTTGGGCCCTTTGGGCTTCAGGGGGTGTAGAGCTGAGGGTTTCAGGGGTTTCGGGTTTCAGGGCTTCAGGGCTTCAGGACTTCAAAGGTATTAGGTCTTTAGGGTTTTGAAGGATTCTTGGGTGGGAGGGTTTTAGGGCCTTAGGGTTTTAGGGCTGTAGGGGGTTTCAGGGCTCAAGGCCTTGGACGTGTTGGGGAAGACATTCGAAGTTCGCCAGCCAGGCACTTGGAAACCTTGAGCTTTACCTCCTGAACGAGTTAATATGAGCTTATACAATTTAAAATTTCGGCGCCGATGGAGTTGAAGACACATTCAGAGGCCTTAAATCGTTTATTAACAGATCTTTACACAGGTGACCTACCCCTCAACCAAACCGCAAGACTGGAGGGTCCCTTCTTCCCGAATATTAAACACTCCCATCATGGTTACATTTTAATGTGTTTCATATGAGGGGGCATGGGGGCTTTCATATTGCCCGAAGGGTCCATGTACCTTATTGTTATGTACTTGGGCCCTATAAAGTCCCTACATAAGAGGTACTTTAAGGCCCATGTATTCCATATTTAGCTACATGGGCCCCTAGGGCTAAGTCCCATCAGCCCAGTGCGGTCCATCTTCGCATTGCCGGACGAGGAGGACGACGAGGCAGGGGCTTCTCAGTTGCTCTGGAAAGTACAAAGCCCCAAAGATGCCAGAAGCCTAAGTGTCTAAGCCACCACTTGGGATGTTCCCCCCTTATACTAACAGGTCTTAATAGGGATTATAGCACCCACTATGATGATCCCTATGAAGGGCTGTTAGTATAATGGGGAGCATCCCAACCGCCCACCCCTAAACCCAAAACAGCATACCCTCAACTCCGGTATCCTGTTGGGGAGGATGGCTTCTGCTCGTTGGTTGGAACCGTCATGGAACTTTATGCCATTGCCATTGCTGCTTTGCTTGCCTTCAGGGGTTGTTTGGGTCGTGCGCACGCAAAAGGAAAGCATCGTGCATGCATTCAGCGTGAGTTGCAGGCGAGTCCCAGTTGTTTTGAAAGTGTCCGTCACGTTATTTCTTGAGACCCTAAACCCTAAACCCTAAACCCTAATGAACCTGTGGGAAGTGGTTCCGGCTTTGTGCGTGTCGGACTTGAAGCTCGAAACCTTCCTGAAGCCTAGACGCCCCCAAAAAAGAACGGAGTCATGGCGGGTTTAGGGTTTAGGGTGTAGGGTTTAGGGTTTAGGATTTAGGGTTTAGGGTTTAGGGTTTAGATTCCATACTATAATCGGTGCCCCCAAAACTTCCCCTCGAGGGATGAGGGTTGCTGGAGTTAGGGTCTAATTTGGGTCGGAACTCTTACCAATAGTATTCCCTTTGGGTCCCTTTGAAACTATACTATCGTAACCCCCCCCCCCCCCAAATCCTATTCTAATTATTAAGGCCTCTATACTACTTTCATCGGGGCGTGGCTGGGGTTCAAGCACCCTTCCTCCGCCCGGCTTCTTCCAAGAATTAGACATCAATTCTCCTGACCCCGTTTTGGCGGAGGTCGTTTTTCTTGGCTTTCTTCTGGCTGGCTCTTAGGACTTGAAACCTTTTGGGTTTTGTAGAAACTACAATAAGGAGCCTAAAAGCTAAACTTCTAGGAGGGGTTCAGAAGTCAGCCAAGTTGTCGTGAAGGAACAAGCCGGGTGTGGTTTGGGACTGTGGCGCAGAATGGCGAATCCGGTTTAGGGTTTTGGCGGTCTGGCTCTCGACAGAGAGCTTCGCGCTTCAAGTGTGGGGGGGGCTTTTCTGGCTTAAGTTTGTAGGGGGTGCACCCCCAACCCTAAACCCCTAAATCCTAAACCCTAAACCCTAAACCCTCCACCTGCATCCCTCGGATCCCTGAACCCCCTCCCCCCCCCCCCATGGCTCTTGCCACTGCAAACCTGCGCTGCTGCGCGCCGCCGCGCTGGCCAACAGCCCTGAGATGCTACCCCTGGCGCTTTAGCCTGAGTGGTTTCTGCAGCGCTGCTACTACTACATTCTGAACGATTGCGATTTGGCAAGTTCAGAGCGCTGAAAAGTTTAAACCTGTGAGAGGAAGCGGTAACCCCGGCCAATTGTCCCAATCCGTCTAGTCCTTGAGGGGCGTTCTTGCAGCTCCTGTACCAATCCTGCAAATACTCGACACTCAAAATGTGAACCTCTAACCGTTATGAACCCCGAGACACAAATTCCACTCCACTTGAGACACAAATCTGAGGAGGGTGAGTTTTAGGGTTTCTTTATAGGGTTTAGGGTTTAGGGTGTTTGGATCTTGTGGCACATCGTCAGCATAGATGGCCATGTGGCTTCTTCGCAGCATTTCGGGTGAGGAGGCCCCAGCAGCGGAAATTCCGGGAACAAGGTTGAGGGTTTATTCGGGTTCAGGGTTTAGAGTTTAGGGTTTAGGGTTTAGGGTTTAGGGCTTAGGGTTTAGGGTTTAGGGTTTAGGGTTTAGGGTTTAGGGCTTTTTTCGGGTTTAGTATTAGGGTTCAGGATTGAGGGTTGGGATGTTCCCCCTCATACTCAGTGTCCTTCATAGCGATTAGAATCGGGGGTGCTATGTAATCCCTATTCAGGACTGTTAGTTTAAGGGGGAACATCCCAAGTTGAGGGTTTATAGGGTTTAGGGTTTAGGGTTTAAGTTTTTGGGTTTAGGGTTTGGGGTTTAGGGTTTAGGGCTTAGAAGAGCCTTCGGGGTTTCTGAGGCAGGTGATCAACACCCGACTGAAGATTTTGGGGTTCTAGGGCATAGACTACCTCCCACCGGAACTTCGCCCCTTCCCAAGATGAGGCCCAAGTCTCCCTTAGCTGCCTGAGTGAACTCCCGAGTTATCGGGTGCCCAAAAGGGTTTCGGGTTTAGGGTTTAGGGTTTAGGGTTTAGGGTTTAGGGTTTAGGGTTTAGGGTTTAGGGTTTAGGGTTTAGGGTTTAGGGAACCCTCAACCCTAATTCCACTGCAATTGGATTCTTACCACGCCTCAGACGACACAGGGGTGCCCTCTGAGTATTGGGTTCCCTTGCAACCCCATGAAGCAAAAACAAAAAAACAGGTTTGGGGTCTAGGGCTTGGGGTTTAGGATTGAGGGTTGAGGGTTTAGGGTTTAGTGAAAACCCCTGGGTAACTCTGGGACCTTTAGGACATAAGACAGATAATCTTCGAGCGTTGGGGAGGTTTTCGGGTTTAGAGGTCAGGGCTTTTGTTTCCAAACCCTAAACCCTAAACCCTAAACCCTAAACCCTAAACCCTAAACCCTGGTGCTAGGAGCCCAGGGGGTTTGATTGGAGTGTTGACTTTGTTATTTCAGGTTTTTGGGTGCGGTTTGCCTCAGGGGGCCCAAGAAGCAGGGCCTAACCCCACCTCCGGCAGCCTCTGCAAATGTTATTCTCGTTGGACTTAATGGCTTAGATCCAACAAGCAGTGTAGACGTGCACACGTATAATGATCAGACGCCCTAGGGCAAGAAGAGCTCTTGGTGGTTCGCCACTTATGGGATAAATGGGGTCCCATATCCCTTCAAACAAGCCTTGTTCGGAACTCTTTTTGGGCCTAGGGAAAGTTAGCGTGTGGCAGGGAGGGGGGGGGGGTTATGCCATATAGCATAATACCCTAATACAGGAAGCCCTGCTTGTAGCATCGTCTTTCTAAAGCCTGAGAAAGCCTATGCCATAGCCCTAGTACCCCAAGCCCTAAACCCTAGCATCGTCTTCACGGAGCCTAAGAACCCCAACCCCAAACCCTAAACCCTAAACCCTAAATCTTGAACCCTAAGCCCTAAGCCCTAAGCCCTAAACCCTAAACCCTAAACACTAAACCCTAAACCCTAAACCCTAAACCCTACAGGTGCGCGCGGAGGAGCCGCTCCCAGCGTTGGCAGCCCAGGGAGGGAGGGGGGGAGGGGAGAGGGCGGGGGGTGGTGGCGAGTGGGGTTTGGGGGGTTTTAGGGTTTAGGGTTCAGGGTTCAGGGTCTAGCATCTCATGTTCCAGCTCTTTCTAGTGAAACAATTATCGAACGAAAAAACCACCCGCCCAAAGAATCCCAAAGCATTAAGACAACACAACCTTCACTCAATTCATACACCCTAGGCTGCATACCCTCGGGCCCTAAAGCCTAAGCCCGAAAGCTTTGGGGGGGCAGGGCGGGGGGGGGGGGTGACCTTGCCCGCGAAATGGATGACCTTGCCCGCTAAGTGTTTGTCCTTGCCGGCGAATTTTATACCCTTGCCCGCTAGTTTTATATGACCGTTTACCCGCTAAATGTATGACAATTGTCCGCGAGTTTATAAGCTTTTTACGACCTTTCCCACGGACGGCCGAGGGCCTTTTGCGGCGATGAACCAAGTCTTGGGGCAGGGGGTTTAGGGTTTAGGGTTTAGGGTTTAGGGTTTAGGGTTTAGGGTTTAGGGCTTCCAGTCATGCTCTGTCTGAGACACGTCCCGACGACCATCAAGAAACGAGGGGGCGTTGCCACGGATGCACAAAAAAACGGCCGTGGCGTACATCCATCTGGCGGCTATATGGCAATGGCTTTTCACCGAGGTCTCCCGGCGGTGCTCTGGGATCGAATTGAATCAAACTGGTGCAAGAGGGGCAGCTGGACTTTGCGCTGCGTATCTGACGAGCAGCATCTTCACTTGTGACGCTTCCTCCGACGAGGGCGGCATGTGGGGAGGTCGCTGGCTCAGTCATTGCCCAGTCACCGTGTCTGAGCCGGTACCTCGCACTGGCCAGACTCGAGCAGGCCTTGCCCACTGATTTAGGGTTTGGGGTTTAGGGTTTAGGGTTTAGGCTGTTTAGGGTTTAGGGACCTTGCCCGCTAATTGTTTGACCTGCCTAAGTTTTATGACCTTGCCCGCAAAGTCAACAAGACTTATATGTTACCTCTGATAGAGTGGTTTAGGGTTTAGGGTTTAGGACCAAGACAAATCAGCCGAACCTGTTCATGCACCTAAACAATTTCCCAAAAACAGAACTTGCCCAAGTTGGCCTTCTTGCTCTGCTTTGCTTCTCAGTGGTGCCAACTTATTCGAATTCGTGTTTGGGCTCATCAACCTGGCATCTGGTGCCTGAATCCCTAATCCTTGAACCTCCCAACTCGCCGAACCCTAAGCCCTAAACCCAAAACCCTAATTGAGCACCAGGCCGGAAGGCACCCAACATTTCTCCCTTGGGGATGAAGCCGGGTGCTCAGAGCCGCAGTCACAAATCCTGTTCATTGTTTCCCTGCACCCTAAACTCTGACAGTCCTAACCCTAAACCCTAAACCCGAAACCCTAAACCCTAAACCCTAAACCCTAAACCCTAAACCCTAAACCCTAAACCCTAAACCCTAAACCAAACCTCAGGGTTGAGGGTTTAAGAGATCAAGGAACTTGAAATAAGCAAGCCTTGCAGACGGTTTCTTACCCCCTCCAGGCGCCGTCTTTCTTGTTATGAGTTCAGTGTTCAGGGTTCAGGGTTCCCAGAGTTTGGGGTTTAAAGTTCTCAGGAACATGGACAACCCTCAACCCTCAACCCGCAACCCTCAACCAACCTCAACTATACCCGCAAGCCTGCACCTCTTTAGCTTCCTTGCATGGTTTAGGGCAGGGCTTGGGGTTTAGGGCCTAGGTTTATTTAGGACTTGGAGTTTTGAGTTGAGAGTCAGTTAGAGGGTCTTCCGGGGCTTGAGGGGCTTCATGGGCTTCGGCCCGTTGTTTTTTCTTTTTTGTGTGAGGGCTTCGGGTATGTGTTGCGTCAGGGGGTTTAGGGTTTAGGGTTTAGGGTTTAGGGTTTAGGGTTTAGGGTTTAGGGTTTATTTAGGGTTTAGGGTTTAGGGTTTAGGGTTTAGGGGGGCTTCTTTTCTCTAGGACAGTCTCAGGAGCGGGTAGATTCTTCCATTTGGCCCCTGGGGTTTTGTCTTGCGACAACACTTGGTAAGTTGCATACACCCCAAAAACTTCCCCTTACACACCTCGGAGGCTGAGTTCCGTTATAGCTTCATGTTAGGGGCTTAAAGGAGTTTAGACAAAACAGATTTTGTTGTTTCTCAGAAAACCAATCAACAGTTGAGGCCCAGGATGATGGCCAGGAGATCCCGCCGGTTGCCACGGCCTATGTGATTTGAGACTTGGGGTTTCGTGTTTAGGATCTTTCATTGGCGCAAGTGAGGGCGTGCGGGGTTGTGTGTGAGAGAGAGGGAGAGCGAGAGAGAGAGAGGCAGACAGAGAGAGAAGCAGACAGAGAGAGAGAGAGAGAGACAGAGAGAGAAAGAAAGAGAGAGAGAGAGAGAAAGAGAGAGAGACAGAGAGAGCGAGACAGAGAGAGAGATTGTGATGGTGGAGGGGATTAGCGGGCCAATGCGGTAGGTTCTCTTCAAGTCTGTGGTAGCCTGTTTAGCCGAAGGTCGCTCCAGGATCTGGTGTGTTGTTCTATCTAGGAAATCGGGGCTGGTTTTGGTGTTCACACACAGAACGCAAACCCTAAACGCCAATGCTTGACACCCTTAAACCCTCACCCCCAAGCCCTCCCTAAACTTTTGAGATCTTTTGAGCGAACCCTGACCCCCAATCCCCCTTCCCTAACCCTGAACCCTAAACCCTAAACCCTTAAACTTCTGAGAGCTATTGAGCGAAGGTGCTGAAAGGTTTCGGCAGGATTCAGCCTTCAGGGCTGCGCGGGCTGTCCTAGTCCTAGCCTGTTCCACTACTTAGCCTCTAAACAGGCCCGAAACCCTTAAACCCCAAACCCCAAAACCCCAAAACCCTAAACCCAAAACCCTAAACCCTAAACCCTAAACCCTACAGTCTATAGGGTTCAGAGTTTGCAGCTTTTAGTCACTTAGAGCCCCAGCCAGGAGCTCGAGGCGGAATACGACTTCGAAGCCTTCAACAAGAAGGCGCCGGCCGAGGAGGACATCAGGGTTTAGGGTTTAGGGTTTAGGGTTTAGGGTTTAGGGTTTAGGGTTTAGGGTTTAGAGTTTAGGGTTTAGGGTCAGTCCTTCGGGCTCATCCTGCGGTTTTTCGGGCTGAGGGCTTCAGGGTTTAGGATTTAGGGCTAAGGGATTTGAGGGTTTCTAGGGTTTGGTTTGTGGGCCTCTAGGGATTAGGGTTTCGGGTTTCTAGGGCTAAGGGTAGGGTTCTGAAGTTCAGGGTTCTAGGCTTGAGGGCTTGAGGGTTTTCAGTTTTTTTTCTTGTTTTGGGGCTCGAAGCGTTTTGGGACTCATGGGCGCCCTGGGACTTTTTGCTTCTTTAGGGCGTTTGGGGCTGGAGTGCTTTTGAGCCGTTGGGGCTCGGGGCCTTCGGGCTCTTAGGGCTCGTGGGCGTTTAGGGGGTTTTAGGCTTTGTAGGGTTTAGGGTTGAGGGTTTGCGAGCTTCAGGGTTCAGGGGCTTTATATTAGGAGGTTGGGATGTTCCCCCTAATACAGTGCGAGCGTTGGTTAAGAATGTGCGAGGGTCAGGTCAAGGGGGGCTCTGATTCTTAACTAGTGAACGACTTGTTCAGTGTGCATTTTGATGTTCTTCCGGCTTCAGGGGGGGCTCAGATTCTTGGCACATTCTTAAGTGGGACTCGAGCCAGCATCCTTACGTCTTAAGGAAGACGCTGTAGCCACTAGCCCAAAGCATTCTTTCGCACATAACTCTGCTGTGGGGTTGCGCACAGCTTTCGCAAGCTAAGAATCTGAGGGGCTCAGATTCTTAGCGAGCTAAGAATCTGAGGGGCTGAGATTCTTATATAGCGAGCTAAGAATCTGAGCCCCTCAGATTCTTACTCTGGAGGTTTCTGAGGTTTGAACTCAATGCCTTGAGTTTTTTCTTACTTCCTTGTGTTTAAAAGCTTTACAACCTAAGATTTTCGAGTTGTCGTGAGTGGAAAGTCCCAATGAGAAGCAAAAACACAACTGGATTAAGAATGTGCCCTCAGATTTCAGGGGGGGCTCAAATTCTTAAGTCAAAGGCACCCAGTAAGGGGCGGAAAAAACCCAATGCATAAGAAATTTCAGCCCCTCAAATTCTTAAGCAAGGAATTCTTAAGCGATACTCCCGCTGTACTAGCACTCCTTAACAGGAATCACTGTACCCTAGTATGATCCCTACAAAGGGGCTGTTAGTATACGGGGGAACATCCCCAGCTTGAGGTTAGGTTTTCTGGGTTTTGAGTTGAGGGTTGAGGGTCTAGGGTTGGCTCCACGCAGAGTTTGAGGTCTGGGGCCCGCAAAGTAAAGCTTGCCGCTCCTGCCCCGTCTCACTGAGATCCACACGGTAAACCTGAAGCCCTAAACGCCCTAAGCGCCCTAAACACCCTGAACGCCCTCAACGCCCTAAGAGCCCAGCAGCCCGCAGCCCACACCCTTCCGCTCAACAGGTGAGAAGCACCCGAAGAGACCCCATGTCCACGAAAGCAGTTTGGGACTTGTAGAAGCTTTATAGGGCTTGTCGGATTATAAGGCTTCAGGTTCCAGAACAAGGCTCAAGTGAGACATCTCCACGTGATCAGTACCCGACTCTGAACCCTAAACCCCAAACCGTTCCAACACCAGGTTCCCAAACCCCAAACCCTAAACCCTAAACCCTACACCCTAAACCCTAAACCCTAAAACCTAAACCCTAAACCCTAAACCCGAGAAGAAGCAAACAATGCCCCAAGGACCCGACTCCGCTGCCGCTCCCTGCTCCCACTCGAAGTGAGGAGGGGGACGCACTGAGGCCTCCGAGTTTAAGGTTTAGGGACAAGGGTTTAGACTTGAAAGGAGGGCATCGGGTTCAGGGTTATCGGCTTACGGTTGAGGGTTTCGGGTTAAGGTTTAGGGGTTTCTTGGGAGTGACTTGAAAACCCTTCGACCCTCTCCGAAGAACCCTAAATTGGATGGTAGGCGATGCGTGCCTCCCTAAACCCTAAATCCTAAACCCTAAACCCTAAACCCTAAACTCCAAACCCTAAACCCTAAACCCTAAACTCCAAACCCTAAACCCTAAACCCTAAACTCCAAACCCAGAGCGGGCCAAGATTTGCGCACTTGGGGGAATCCTCGGGGGCACCCCTGCCTGCCCCTTCTTTGTTGGGTTTTGGGTTTAGGGTTTAGGGTTCAGGGTTTAAGGGTTAGGGGTTTAGGGTTTGGGGTTTAGGGGTTTAGGGGTCTAGGGTTTAGGGTTTGGGGTTTAGGGCTTTGCTTTTCCGGCTTAAGGGTCGAAGCTCTTGATTTTTGCTCGGGCTCGAAGGGGAACCCCAAGCCCCCAAACCCCCAAGAGCCCTCCCTCTTGGAATGTTCACCCTTATAACTACTAACAGTCCTTGATCGTAGTACCCCTAATTATTCTAATCCCTATTAAGGACTGATTAGTATAAGAGGGAACATCCCAACCTCCCCCCTTTAATCAGGTTTCTGCATGTACATGAACACCCATATTGCGTTTTAGGGAAGAGAGTTTAGGGCTTTAGTGAATTTACAAAAAGAGCACACCTGAATCTCACAACCGTCCAGAGCTTAACAGCCCCTAAGCACCTCAGCTCTGGGGGTAGATACATGGTCCCTCAAAAGAGCCCCTTACCTTCTTTAAAGGGTTCTGAAGGTCCCTAAAGGGTTTAGGGTTTAGGGTTTAGGGTTTAGGGTTTAGGGTTTAGGGTTTAGGGTTCAGTAGTTGCCCGAAGACCTGCGCGCCTCCAGCCCCTTCAAACCTGAAGCTCTGGAGGCTGGCTCGATGCCTGCAGGTCGGGGCTCCTGGTCCTTTCCGTCTGGGTTTAGGGTTTAGGGTTTAGGGTTCATGAGGGTTTAGGGTTTAGGGCTTCGGGTTTACTCTCTCTCTCTCTCTCTCTCTTTTTCTCCGTGTTTTGTTTTTTTGTTTTCTTTGGGGGGGGGGGGGGGGGTGGTGGTGGGTGGGGGGGGGGGGGGGGGGGGGGGGGGGGGGGGGGGGGGGGGGGGGGGGGGTTTGGGTGGGGGGGGGGGTGGGGGTGGGGGTGGGGGGGGGGGGGGGGGGGTGGGGGGGGGGGGGGTGGGGGGGGGGGGGTGGGGTGGGGGTGGGGGGGGGGGGGGGGGGGGGGTGGGAGGGAGGGGAGAAGTGAGTAGTCACTCAAAGCCGAAAAATACCCTTTCTCATGAAGGTGGCCCCTGCACTAAGGTTTTGGGGTTCTGCACCTGCACAAAGGGTTTTGGGGTTCAGGGAAGTGCCAGGGCTTAAATTAAAGGCAGGTTCAGGGAAGTGGCAGGTTCAGGGGTTGTGGGCTACCAAGACAGCGCCCGGTTTGTTGGGTTTAGAGCGTATGCGGGCGTAGGGTTTAGGACCTTGAACTCTCAACCCTCGATGCTGAACCCTACACCCTAAGCACTACTGTAAGCCCGAATCCCGAAAACCCTTTCAGGGTGCAGGTTTTTTTCGGCGGTCGACGTGCGCATTGCTAAGCCCATACCCTAGACCATGGTTGCAGCAGCTTTTTAGTTTGTTCATTCTTGCTGGTCGTTTTCATTCATGTTCAGTGTTTCAAGGAGGGTTCTGCAGAAGTGTTTTTCAAAAACGAAATGCGATGCAATTTCAGAAGGCCCAAATAAGGCCTTCATAAGCCCACAAAAGCCCAAAGAAGTCGTGAGGGGAATGAGACAAGAACTAGAGAAGTGAATCGATGAGCTCTTGAAACGAAAGGTTACCCTCCCCAAAAACCATCCAACACGCCGCCAGGGTCGGCGGGCCCTAAACCCTAAACCCTAAACCCTAAATAAACCCTAAACCCTAAACCCAAAAAAATAAAAACCTACAAGCATTCTCCCTTCTCCTGGCGCCAGGTCTTCACAAGCTCGAGGCCATATCCAGGGCGTGGGGAGGGTCGCGGTTTGGGGTTTCAGGCTTTTGTTTGTTTTCAAGGGCTCAGGGTTTCTTTCTGGGATGGTGGGCCCTAAACCCTAAACGCTAAACCCTAGCCCTAAACCCTAAACCCTAATCCCTTGAGGGCTCACGGCTTTATGGGTTATCAGTGATGTGTAGAGGGTCTTAGGATAGAAGTGGCCCATGGGCTCCGGCCCTGAAACCCCCATTGGGTTAGGGTCTGGGTTTAGGGTTTAGGGTTTAGGGTACCCTACTTTCCTTCCACACACCCCTGAGACGTGTTTTTGCTTCGCAAATGCGAAAGCGATGCGAGACTCTTGTTTGCGACAAACCCTAAGCCCCAGAGTTTCAGGCGCTTTCATCAAAGTGGCACCTTGTAATGGTTTGTTATGAAGTCCATTGGGTTTTGGGTTTGGGACAAAACTGTCGTGTTCTTCTAGTATAGCAATCAAAACTCCAGGAGACCTACTCGTTTTGAGGCTTCAAACCCTAAACCCCAAACAACCCCAAACCCTAACTCTTTCAGATGAAGATAAAGCCTAAGTTAACCTGAAGGTGGGTTTCCAGGAGGTCCGCGAGTCCGGAACCCCATGGGGGACATGGGCCTGGTTTGGAGCTTTGGTGTTTGGGGTTTAGGGTTTAGGGTTTGGGGTTTGGGGTTTAGGGTTTGGGGTTTAGGGTTGAGCGTTTAGGGTTTGGGGTCTAGATGAGGCTGGATCAGGGGTTGAGAGTTTGGCCGATCTTGTTTAGAAGAAGCAATCCTTCCCCTGGAAGCTGTCAGAGGAGCTTCGAATGGAGGAAAAAAGGGGAGCTAGCATGATTTAGGCCTCCTCACTTACCTACATGGGCTATTCAACCTTATTACCCCTTAAAAAGGCCCTTTCTAGGGTTGGTTAGGGGATCATAAGGCCTAAATAACAGCCCATGCTGGCAGGGTGTATTGGCGTCTCTGTGCCCTGCGCCCTCTCTGAGCCCTAAACTGTAAGCCCTTAGCCACGTGGAACGAAGCATTGACCAACCCCCGCCCCCCCCCTTCCCCCCCCCCCCCCCAAGAAATACACTGGTTCGCCGAGGTGCGCGGCCACGGCAAATGCAACGGACTTCACCAGGCCAGGATAGTGTGCGGTTTAGGGTTTAGGGTGTAGGGTTTTAGCTATAGGGTTTGAGGTTGAGGTTGGGGGAGGGGGTCAGGGTCGCAGTTAGGCTTTCGGATTCAGGGTGAGGGCAGGATGCATGGCCATTGGGTCAAGGCCTCCTGTCCCCGGCCCCCCCTCAGTTTCCCTGTCGCGTACATTATTGTTGATTGCTGTTATTTTCCAAGCAAGAGAACAGCGTGCTACTAGCACCGTAGGGGGCTTGTCAAAGGTGATACATGTGTCAGGACTCAAGTTGTGTCGCGAATCGTAGTGCAGCAGCCTGAATGGTGACCCACATCATCACCCAATGTACGACCCTTGCCAATTTCGATACCAACCTACCCAAAATATCTGTTCTTCTTAAATGGGCCATTGAGCTCCCTAAAACCTACTTAAATAAGGCTGTTGATTGTGCTATTTGTGGTTCGTGATTGTATTCTCCATCTCTTTAGCGAAGCACTTGCCACTGTCAAAGCTTAATCAATAGGTTTAGCCCGCGGATGCACGACGTTGGTGTGGTTTGGGGTCCCTTCAGGCCACGTAGACTGAGGGCCCACCCCAAAATGAGACCACGACTTACACTTAAACAACTCTAGATGGTCAGCTCTCAAAATGATGGTCCCTATTCGGGTTATCCGAAGTGTTAGGGGCTACCTTACAACAGCAACCCAAAGGAGTGACTTTAATTTGGAGAATCCCCCATATCAAGAGTAACATAGGAATCAAACAGGTACCCGAACCACAGGATTGAAGCATGCGGCTACTTTGTCTCCTAGACGTACGACCTAATCCCTAATCCCTAATCCCTAAACCCTAAACCCTAAACCCTAAACCCTAAACCCTACGTAACTCTAACACTTAAAAACCCAGAGAAGTGACCAGCTGAGACGCTGTAAATTTCCGGAGATCTGCGCAGGCTTCATCAGCTCTTGCACCAGCAGGAGGAGCTCGTGACCCTGACTCTGCGCGAGGCGCAGCTCTTTGCTGGGGTAGCAAGTCAAGATACGGAGCCTAGTTCTAGGGGGCCCGAGGAGGGACCATGTGTGTTCTACAGTCTTCCGGCTAAGCCCATTAAAGAGCACCCGAAACCGAACCCCTAAACCCCTAATTCCACCTAAAGTCTCGAATTTGGGTGCTACAAAGCGGTCCCCTCAAAGCTGCCGTTGATTCTTCTCTAAGTCCATGGACGCAGAATAGGGACCTTACTAAACTCGAATCAACCCCTAAACCCAAAAACCCTAATCTATGATTTAAGCAACCCTAAACCCTAAACCCCAAACCCAAAACCCAAAACCCCAAAAACCCTAATCTATAATTTTAGCAACTCCGGCTCACTCCACCGAGCCAAGAGGCAGAAAAGGAGGAAGGCCACTGCCGCCGCCAAGCAGGCGGAGGCTCAAACCAGGGCCACCCACACTCCATCCACAAAAAGCCCAAGTGAGGACTGAGGGGTTGCTAGGGGTCTTAGGGTTCAGGGTTTAGGGTTTAAGGTACTGCCAGGTGACCTTACTCAGAGACGGGTCCACCTGAAGTGGGGACGGCGGCGAAGTTACTCTGTCCGGGCCGCCTGCGAGCCCCGCCCTCCTTGCCCCTGCCCCCACCCCATCCCGCCCCCACCCCCCCCCCCTCGGCGGACAACTCCCAACTGACACCCCCAACCCCGAACCCCAAGCAAACCCGGCCCGAAACTTTGAAACTCCTCTCCTCTGAATGGTTTAAGGCTAAGGCCCAGGCTTTAGGGTTTAAACAATGAACACAGAGCAAAAGGTGTAGGTTTTATGGGGCTTCTGGCTTATGGGCTTTGGGACCGTATGCAACAGAGGTGGCGCTACCTGTTTTTTGTTTGGGAATTAGAGGTCAGCGCTTTGGTGCTGCGTAAGGACACTTTATAGGTTTGGTCACATCCGCTGAAAGGTTTCTTTTTTTTTCGGGATTTAGGATTTAGGGTTGAGGCGCTGAGCAGGTGAACTTTGCCTTGCTGTTGTGGGGCTTTGGGGCCTGCTCTCACCAGCCTCTTGGGAGGTTGCCCCTGGTGACGGCTCTGACAATGCTTTGGAGAAGCAGATGGCCAAATACGAGGACCGCAGCCGAACCCTGCAGGGTGTTGTACCCAAGAGCACCCAATAAGTCCCATGCCCCCTTATTTGAGGGTTCAGGGTTTAGGGTTTCAGGATTTAGGGGTTCCTTGAATCACATGAGGGAGTCTCTCGGAAGCTTAAAAAAGCCTTTGATGCCCGAAACTTGGGATGTTCCGCCTTCTACTAGCCGTCCTTAATAGGGATGATAGTCACCCCTATTCCCATCCCTATTAAGGACTCCTTAGTATCAGGGGGAGCATCCCAACCCGAAACCCTAGAAACACAGAGCTGACGAGGCCTGTCCCAGGAACCCTAAATCCTAAACCCTGAACTCTGAACTCTGAGCTCTGAACACTGAACCCTAAACCCTGAAGCCTGAACCCTGAACCCTAAGCCTTACTAGGGCTCATGAGCCACGAAAGATTCAGGCCTTAGCCGCCGACTATCCCGTGCTGGAGGCACGAGGGGCTGGTTGAATAGCCCAGTGAGGGCCCGAACTCACCCTAACCCTAAACCCTAAACCCCTGGGCGCTACTCCCTGGGGCTTCTCAAGCCCCCTCCCCTTCCTGGGGTTTGGGGTTTAGGGTTTTGGGTTTTGAGTTTTAGGGTCCGGGTTTGAGGGTTTAGGGTTTAGGATTCCACAATAACATCCCTGAAAACGGGTGGTATGCTGGGTAAGCTATCGGTTTTTTTCCTGAGGCCGTCTTGGGCTGGCTTCGGTTGTGGGATAGAAATTTCGAGTTTGGGGGTGAGGGCTTTTTCCAGTTGAAACCACCCTTCGCTCACGCAATGCATTGCCTTGTGGAGCCTCTTATGCCAGATGCTCGTAAGGACTCCTAAACCACTGAACCCTTAACCTAAGGACTCCTAAACCCTGAACCCTACACTTTTTTGTACCCGTGCAGCTTGCTTGTACCCTAAATTACTGATCCCTAAACCCTATAAACCCTCAACCCTGAAGCCTAAACCCTAAACCCGAAACCCTTGGGGACTAAAGGGTGGGCTCAGACAGCAGCCGGTTTTATCGCCCCTTTCACGCCTTTGCGTACTTCCTTTGCTGCTCGGATGCTTGTTTGGGGGTTTCTGGGTTTAGGGTTTAGGGTTTTTCTGGGTTGAGGGTTCAAGGTTTTTATGCCATAAACTTTATGGACTACAGTGATTGCCTGTGGGTGCAGAGGATGATGAAGGGGGCGGAAGGTAGCCCTGGACCCTTGTTCCTGAATTCCCTTACTGAAGCCAGCAAGTTTCAGGGTCTGGGGCGTGGGTTGTCAAGACTTCTCAGGGCTTAGGAGCACAAGGACCCAGGAGCCCTAATGAGCCAGATGGGGTTTGGGCTTAGGAAGCACCCTAAGCCCGGCTTATTATAGGGCTTGGGATCCTAAGCCCCTAAACCCTGTATGACCCCACTAAAGCCCCCAGCCTAGATCAGAGAAGGAGCCCGCAGACATCCGCAGACTTGCGTGTTCTTGCGGCCTAAACACCCCAAAAACCCCCATGAACCCCAAAACCCCCCGGGGCCTACAAGCTCAACCACAAATCTGGGCCAAGGGCGCTAGGGGTAGGGTCTGGGGTTGCTGGACCTTCTGGGGCTTTTTGGGAACCCTAAACCCTAAACCCTAAACCCTTAACCCTAAACCCTAAACCCTAAACCCTAGGATTGATAAGATTTTGAAGAGCACGTTCAAGGTTGCCCATCCTCCACTCCACCCGCCCTGGTTTGTGGTGGCTTTGTTGTTAGACTGTAGGGTTGAGAGGGTTTAGGGTTTAGGGTTTAGGGTTTAGGGTTTAGGTTTTAGGGAGTAAATTTTAAGAGTTCGCAGGGGGGGGGGGGGGGGAGACCGAGACCGCGAAGTGTGGACGCAGACCCTAAACCCTCCCTGCAGCCGCAGACCCTGCCAAGTCCTGTAGGCTCCAACTAGTGCGCCATTCCTGCAGTTTAGGTGCGTACTCGAAGGTCCAGGTAAACCCCATAAAAGCCCTAAACCCTAAACCCTAAACCCGAGAACAGCCCAGCATTTATGTACACTGAGGCCATGTCTGCCGTCGCCGTAGCACGCCAGCTGAGGCTGGGGGGGCTTACCTGTAGAACAACTTGCCTACAGCTTCGTAGCAAGTACCTCAAATATAGCCGGCCCTTAAAGCTGCAAGTATATCGAGATACAGGTAGGGTTGCGGGTGCCAGATGAAGAAGTTGAGTTGAGAGTGTGTCTGTGTTTCTCTCTCTCTCTCTCCCTCCCTCTCTCTTTCTCTCTGTGTAGTTTTGTGTTTTGGGGTGCGGGGTTGGTAGAGGAAGTTTGAGACTGGCAGCCCTGAAGCCCTAAGCCCGTCCTTCAGCCCCAATCCGGACAGAGCGCGCAGCTAGGGCCCCTAAACCCTAAACCCTAAACCCTAAACCCTAAACCCTAAACCCTAAACCCTAAACCCAGCGGTCTCCGAGGCGCAAGAGTCTTGGAGACAGCCCAACTGGTCTGCCGGAGCGCCTTCGGGGGGGGCTTGGGCTTGCTTTCTTGGGGACGCAGCGATCCTAAACCCGAAACTCTAAACCCTAAACCCTAAACCCTGTATAAACCCTAAACCCCAAACCCTAAATCCAAGGATAGTTACATGGTCCCTCAATGTGTGTTTTGGGTTTTGGGTGTTGGATAGGGTTTAGGGTTTAGGATGGCGGCTCTTGGGTTTCTAAGGATAGTTACCATGGTCCCTTCATATGGTTCCTTACCTTCTCTAAAGGATTCTGAAGTATGGGCCCATTGGGTTTTATGGGGTATGTAAGGCGCATTTAATGGGTGCCGTTTAAGGGCCTATACTAAGGGACCATGTAACTCACGTTAGAAATGAACCCTAAAAGGTTTTGGGGTTTAGCGTTTACAGGACCTTAATTGGGATTAAAGTAGTACAGGGTATATATGACCTCGATTGTAGTGTTCCTTTGGTGCTCAAGGTTGTAGCAAGGGCCTCTGTTGTTTAAAGGTGTTCTAGGGTTTCTAGGTTTTATGTTGGCTTTGTTTACTGTTTAAAGTTGCTTTAGGTTGTATTTGTTGTTGAGGGCGCTTTAGGGTTTCTAGGGCTTTTTGAGGGTGTTTCGGGCTTCAGGGATGTTTTAGGGTACTTTGCAGGCGTTTAGAGTTTTAGGCTTTTCTAGGGATTTCTGGTTTAGGGCTTTAGGGGTGCGGAACACGGAACTCCCCAGAGACTCCAGTACCCCTTAATTAAGAATATTCCTTAAAGTAGAGGGGTGCCTCTATGGTTTGATATTGATATTCCTTAAATCCCTAAACCCTAAACCCTAAACCCTAAACCCCTAAACCCTAAACCCTAAGCTGTCCTAAGCCGGATTAAGGCCTCAGCTGCCCCAAACTCACCCTCAACTGCCAGGATGGGCTATTTGGCCCTACATTCCCCAGAATCAACTGGGTTTAGGGTTTAGGGTTTAGGGTTTAGGGTTTAGGGTTTAGGGTTTAGGGTTTAGGGTTTGGGGTTAGGGTTTAGGGTTTAGGGTTTCGGGTTTAGGGCCTTTTTAAGTGGTTACAGGGCGTAGTAGCCCGTCCTGGTGTAAGGCCCCTTGTTCCTATGAAGGTGCTGCGGACGGGAAGTTAGGGTGTTTAGCGGTGCTGTTGGGGCTCAGGGTTCAAGATGTGGAGGGGGTGTTTATAATTGGCTTAGCTTGGAGCGGGTTGGTTTGAGGGCGGAGAGGATGGATTTAGGGTTTAGGGTTTGGCTCTAGGGTGTGCAGCCGGCACGCAGCGCTTAGGAACGAAGGTCTTCAGGACAGACGGGATCTTGGCAAATTTCACGAGCACACCCCTTGCAGATACCTTTCGCGGTACAGGGTTCTGCCGACATTTCAGGGCATTGTGCACACACAGCTGGGGGGGCTAATCTCTATCACTCTCTATTATGTTAATAGGGTTTGGAGTTACCCCTATCAGCCCTCAGCCCTCACCTTACAGCCTATTATACACACCAAGAAGCAGGCGCAATTCAAAAGCCCTTGGTGAGGACGTCACGCGCTCCATGCCTGTGCAGCGCCTGCGTGTTCCTTCCAAGGGTGCGTCGCAGAGGCGAGGGCTTTCAAGACCCAGAGAACCTCATACGATAGCCCTGGTATAACTCATTCCCTCTCCCCCCGCCACCCCGCCCAGTGGTACCCTTTTCACTTTTTTTGGGTCAAGGTTCCCTTAAACAGTACCCAACCCAAAAGAGGGTACCCTTATTAGAATATGGTTACTGGGGCTACCAAGGAACCACGAGCCAGAGTTTTCGGCTTAGGGTTTGGGATCTCGCCAAGATCTACGGGTAGTTACATGGGCTCTTAATGTGGTCCCTTACCTCCCTTAAAGGGTTCGGATGTATGGGCCCTTAATTTGTATAGGGTATAGAAGGGGTATATAAGGGGTCCGCTTTCTAGGGCCCATACGAAGGGACCATGTAGCTACCCTAAGACAAGAGGGTTCAGGTTCGAGGGTCTTTGCTGACAAGGTCCCCCTCGAATGGCAGCGCACGCTCGCCCTCACACAGCAGTGTGCGTTCCTTCTCGAACCTCGGTTTCTTTGAAAAGGGGGGGGGGGGTTAGGGTTTAGGGTTCAGGCATTTGGGGTGTCGTGCTTCGGGGTGGTGGAGTAAACATGAGCAAAAAGGAGTTGAGAGCCATAGGGGTAGAAGACTACGAAGGATGTTCAGGGGGCTTCACAACATCAATCGTGGTTTAGGGGCTTAGGCCGGCGTCTGAAGAAAGGGCTTCAAATGCTGGCTTCGAGGGCGCAGGGTTCTCTGCAGTGCCACCAGGTTCCTGATACTGATGCCATGTTTATACAGTACTGTTTGGTTGGGCGTCAGATGCGTGACAGGCAGGCAGGCAGACCTTAACAGAGACAACAGGGGGTGGTGCTTGCAGGTCCCAAAAGTCGTGCTAACATTTTGAATGTTTGTTACTTGTTACTCATTACCATGGATGCATGGTTTCACGCAGTCATAATTAGCAAACTTGTCTTAACTTGCGTTAAGGGTGAAATAGGTGAACTCTGTCACTGCCCTTGAAACAGTAGCTTATGGGGTTCAGAATGAAGCCCTAGACTTTGAAATAAACCTGCAATCTGGACCTAGACCTTAAACCCGCAACCGTCAAGCCTAAGCCCTAACTAGACTGATCAATGTGATATAAACGTTCCCAAATCCAAGCAGTCGGTCTGGCCGGAAAACGCCCAAAGCCTTTGGAGACTCTTCATAGGGCATATCACACGCGTAGGGAACTCGTAGCTCGGAACAGGTTCAGTCAAGCACGAGGCTCGCATGAGGGGTTCGGAAAGTTTTAACGCAACTCCACTTTCCTGGATGTTCTGCGCAAAGCAAGGTTGCGCGTCTTGAAACTGAATGAAAGCCGGGCGGTTCAGAGGCAAGGGGGAGGGGTCCCGACCCCCGCCCCCCCTGCAAACACAATCCGCATGTCGGTGGGAACGGTTCACATCTCCTGGCAAGAGCTTTTCTCAACACTTTTATTATGACGACCCGGAGGCCTTGTAAGGGCTAGCCTTGCCAGATCTAGTTTTGAAAGGTTTTTAACTAGGTAGGCCATTGGGACATTTTAGAGGATCGTATTTCTCCTAGTGAATGAAGACTCGATGCTTTCGGCTGGCTCTGCAGATCAGGTTTTTCTGGGTCTGGAGCTGGGTCTGCTTAGGCCAGGAATGAAAAGAGCCTGCAACAGGAGTTCTCTCAAGACCATATTTGGGGAATTCGCTCGGAATACCTTCCGGCATTAACGCCCGCCCCCTCTTTTTTGTATTATCACCTCCCGAAATGGCATATCAGGCTCTAGACAACCTAGCATAATGGGACTCGTTCGTGAAGAAACTTTTGGGCAAAACATCCAGCCGATATGCTTTCCGGTATTAAGACCTGGTTTAGACAGGTTTCTTCAACATCAGACAGATTCAACAGAGAGTCCCCATGAAATCCACGGAATTGCTGAGAATCCGTAATGTTGAGTTGTCATAAACACACCATGTTAACATGATGACGGCTAGGCGGGCAGTGAAGCAGTGTAACCGACGACTTCCAGCGTGACAGCTTTTTGGCTGTATAGCTCATTGCGGCTTCTGCAAAGGTGTTCGTGAGCTGCTTGAGCAAACCGTTGACCGCAAGACCGTAGGTGGTCAGGGTGGCCGGCAGTTGGTGAAGCAGAGCGTCCGGTCGCAAAGGGCTCGGACAAGAACCGTCGCAAAACACGCCGCGACTATCGGGATATGGCTTCATAAGTTTCCACGGTCGCCCGAGATGATGCCGCATCGTTTCTGCGGTGAGGCTTCCCTGGTTTGCCACCGCCAAGTCCTGTACATGGATGAGGTCTCTCAGCGGTGGTGGCGCTGCCTTGATCCACGCAGGCTGGACGCTGGCAAGAAGCCTGGACGTGCAAGCTGTAATGCCAGGCACGGCGTAGCCAAAGGACATGCTTGATAGGCGCCGGATCTCTCACAAGCCTCCGAGATCTTCTGGCGCCGCGCAGGGTTGCAGACGGTCAGAGCAGCGTGGCGAGCGAAGAGACGCCAAGCCAGCGCTGGTTCCCCAGTACTCTCAGCCACGGTCCGAGGACGAGGCCATCTTCATAAGGCCGGCGCTGGAGCGAAGAACCTCTGCACTTCGAGCAAGTCCTCTACATGAGCGTGTGACGGCTTTCTATTCTGAATGGCAGTGGGGGACCACTGGACCACCACCACCAACACGAGCAGCAGCAACAAGAAGCAGAAGCAGAAGAAGAAGATCAACCACAACCACAACCACATCCACTCGAGAGGAAAGAGAAGAAGATAGGGAGAGAGGGAGAGCAGGGAGAGAGTGTGGCGTTTGAAGTGTTTTTGGTTTTCATGTGCGAGTTTTCTATGAAATGTTTGGGTTTTCTTCTGAAAACTTTGTGGTGCTTGATTTGTTTACGGGTGCCCGAGTTTGTCCGTGCCATGCAGGGGCGTTTGTGCGGTCGCCAGGCAGGACTAGGCGCCGTTGGAAGGACCGTCCACGTGCCTTCTCAGGACTTCCAACTAGAGCCTTCCAGTGAGAGAGAGCTCGAAGGATAAAGCTTTGATTGGGGCATTGACAAAACACAGCGCGCGTGTGTTGTTGACCAAATCCCTGATCTGGATGCTTGTCGGCTAAAGGGTGAGACAGATTACATGAAATCCTGCGCGCATCGTTTAGAACTCGAGAGTGAGAGGCGTTGCAACTTTACGGTGACTAATATTTCTTCAAGATCATAAACCTCATCTTATTCATAAATATGAATAGCTTGAAAACTTGCTTCTGATGGAAAAACTTGCTAACGATTAACAAGTGTCACAGTGTTTCATAATTGCGAAAAGATTGAAGTTGCTAATGTGTGCAAACTCGCTAACAATGATTTGTTAATCGCTACTAATGTCTAGAACTTTCTAATCACTGTTAATGAATCTTACTGATTACTAATGGTTACGTGCTGATCGCGACCAGTCATTGAAAATATTTATGATAAGTACTAATCGTTTCTTACAGTTTGTATTCGTTACCAATAAACGAATAGCTATCGTAATTGTTAATACTAATTAGTGCTTGCAAATAGTTCTTGATAATTCAGAATACGAGTTGATAATGACTTAATTTTATTATAGTCATTTTCCGAAAAATCAGATATCATCAGAATTGTGTCACTTGAGCGTTCTATGTCTAGTGTCGCTGGTTGCTGTTCCGGCTGTTTGGCTCGAGTGCTCCACAGCAGCTTTGCCAGTCTCAGATGCTTCGCCTCCTGTTGTCTGACCAGTGTGCGGTGAAGCTGCTGCCTGGCCAGGTTCATGGGTGTTGATTGTTTGCACCTCGTGTGGATGTGGCGCGCCAGCTTTGCAAATCTCATGACTTGTGGCAACTGCTTCTTTGTTTGTCTTGCTCCAGGCAGCGTCTGCTTGACACGGTTGTCGAAATAGATCTTGAGTCCTTTCGCTGTGATTGCAGTATCGAAGGCAATCTTGTCCTCGTGTTCTTGTTGCTTTTTGCCATTTGCTGATGCTTTGGCTGCAGCCGGCTTGGGTGTTGCTTTCGGCGTCTTCACCACCTTGGCCTTGGTCTTTGGCAAGGTTTTTGGTGACGGCGCCGGTGTTGTAGCTTTTGATAGGCCAGTGTGGCTTATATATGCTTACATGGTCGGTGGGCGCGGGCAGCGCAGGAGCATTTGAATTTCGACTGCGCCAGCCATGACTGCATCAGCCTTCATGGGTTCTCCCCTTCCCTCGCCCTCAATCCCTACGCTCTATGAGCAAAGAAACGCTTACTTTTCAAGGTAAGGGGCGATGGGGAAGCAGCTCTCAAATTAATCCGGTATAAGATCTAGAACATGACTTAATGTTTGCTAGTTACTGTTAGTTTGCCATTTCCCCACCGTGCTTCGAACATGATCTTCCGCAACCCAAATGCGTATTTCTGCTCTGTGTCAGGTGATCGTAGCGCTTCATCCTATGAAGCTGGAGTGGTGCGTCTTGCCACGGCGCAGCCCAGCCGTTTGAACATAGGACGCGGCCAAGGCCAAGCACTCCTGTGTTTTGCGGATGGCAAGCCTTGTTGCGTTGAGCGAGGCTCCGGAGGCAACGGCGCCGCCGCAGCAGGTAGCACCTCCACCGTACCCTAAACCATTTACATTAGACGTTGTATCATTACAAGGCCAGGACGGCCAGGGCGGCCCGAAAAGTTTAGATTTCGGTCCAGCCTTCCTGGCGAAGCCGTTGAACGTTCTCGACCTGCCTTTTCTCCCAAACAGAAGCATCGACTTTCCACAGAGCTTGGGGCTTCAAACGGGGATTGCGTCCTCGATCTGGCCCCGACTGGGGGATGCAAAAGGGTTCCAGCGCGACGGTGATTGGGAACGACATCGATCAGTCTGCAAGCGCCAGACATCCTCGGCAAACGATCGCACGAGAAGGGTCCGCTCAACACTGAAGTATAAAGGTTCGCTCAACGCTAAACTAACGTGGGCATACACGTGCACGCTCCAGTTTTGAGTTTGGGACTTGCTGGTGATAATGCTCGGCGCGGGCGTGAACAAAAACACGCTAAAAACAAAAAACACGCTGAACCTGGCACGGCTGACAAGTGAACGAGGCCCCCTTCGCGTTTTCATCTCGCAGATTCTCCGTGGAAGATGCTGAAGCGATGTCAGAAACCACGAGATGCAACTGCTCGGGCGCGTGGCAAGTGAAGCTGCGCGCTCCGTATTCGTGTAAAGTTCATAGTTTGCATTGATGCGATGGAGGCAGTGTTCAGGCCGTTGGGCCAAAGAGCGATTGTTTGCAAACCTGGCTGTTCGCCTATCAGAGCAAGCGGCTGCGTTGCTGAGCCATACGTTCATGGATCTAGCAAATCCAAATGTCTTCTTGCAAACACAAGAAGAGCAGTCCCAAACAAGCGATCCATTTTTGCCGCGGTCCAACCCTAACAAATGAACCAGAATTAAAATATATATATATATATATATATGGTTCTTATAACGTAAACAGGGATTGTGGCAGTATAGGGCATATGACCTTAAACCTTAAACACCAGTTTTACCGCTAATGTGGCCTCAAGGATGTGGCTTTGCGCTCCGGACCTAATAATCTGACTACTAGAACCCTGAAGGGTTTAGTAGTAGTTCGGTCCCTGGAAGTTGAAGGTTAATTAAGCCCTTCATAGTCAAAAGCTTTGGAAGACCAAAAACTGTCCAAGGCCCCGAAACAACCAAAAAAAAGTTCCTGGAGCCGCCCCAAAGCCTGAAAACCCCATTACAATGCATCCCTAAACCCTAACCCTCAAGACAAAATAAAATAGAAGTCGTATGTGGTACCATTCTGAATTTCCAAGTTATTTGTCTAAACAGCTGACAAGCCGAGTTTAAGGAATTTACCTAAACCTCGACCCTCGACCCTCATCTCCCCCCTCCCCCCACCCCCCTCCCCCCCACTCCTGGCACAGGGGCAAAACAAGAAACTTTCGTTCAAAACTTTGGTTCAAAACGTTTTTGGGATACGAACCCTCTCCAACTTCTGTAAACCCTATCCCCTAAACCCTAAACCCCAATCTTTTCTTACAGATGACTGTAGTTAGAGGCTCTTCCTCTGTCTGGGCTGGGCTGAGGAACAGCTCCGCTGCCTCAGCCGGCTCTTCACGACGCTTCTCGCGCTCCAAGGCACTGGAGCGCGAGCACACGCCAGAAGAGGAGCCGTTTGGGGTTTAGGGGTTGCAGGGTTTAGGGTTTAGGGCTGAAAGGCTTTCTGACGTTTCGGAGGCTCTTTTGGGCTGGGCGTTTGGGCAGGCTTTCTGGCTTAGGGCTTAGGCGTCCGGGAAAACCTCCAAGCTGCCGCAACATTCAGGTTTTTGAAGTTTGAACCTTCCAGGTAGTTGCGGTTCCCGGGACTAAGAATGTTAGAGTCTTGTGTGCGCAGGTCTTTTAAGGATCTAAGCCTCCTACAACGTGGTAGCCTGCACCAAAGACCGCTCAACGTTTGCCAGGTTCAGGGGTTAGGGTTTTAGGGTTGAGGGTCTAGGGTTAGGGTTTCAGCCGGGTGTATGGTTCAGGCTGTGGATTTGGATGGATTTGGGTTTCTGGCTGGCGATCACCCGACTAGCCACTGACATCGAAAACGCCGGCTCCCTGATGAGTTGCAGGTGCAACTTAGCCTGTAAGCGGCATATAGCCCTCACCCTGACGCCGCCCCGCCCCCGCCCTCCCCGCCCCCTCCCCTCCCCACCCTAAACCCTAAACCCCAAACCCTAAACCCTAAACCCTAAACCCTGAAATCGGTGGATGGGGTTTTTCCATGTTTTAAGTCACCCTCGCACAGGAGCCGGTGACCAAGCAGAGGAGCCATTCTTGCCAGAACCCTAAATCCTAAACCCCGAGCCATTTCATGTTTTGCCGTATTGGGCTTAAGAGGATCAAACTTAGGAAGCTCTGTTTTCAGAGGGTTAGGACCTGGGTCAGGTTCCGGGAGGCTTAGGAGGTTTGTCCCGTTTAGACAATAAGAGTCCTCGTCTCACACCAGCTTGGACATGCCCCGCGGAAACCCGAAAGCCCTGCAGCTTTTCACACCCTAAACCCTAAACCCTAAACCCTAAACCATAAACCCTAAACCCTAAACCCTGAACCCTGAACCCTGAACCCTGAACCCTGAACCCTGAACCCTGAACCCTAAACCCTAAACCCTAACCCTACACCCCCAAAAGCCGAACCAGCAAAGAAACGCAAAACTCACCGCCTGAAGCCCACCTCAGCTCTCGAAGTCCATACGTTATAAAACCCTAACCCCCTTCAACCTCAAGCCTAGACCCTAAAACCCGCAACCCTAGCCCTAAACCCTAAATCCTAAACCCTAAACCCTAAACCCTGAACCCTAAACCCTAAACCCTAAACCCTAAACCCTAAACCTTGTTCTGGCCCGAAGGAGCCTGCCTGATATCAAGACCCCGGCCTTGGCATGGCCCTCAACGCAGTTTCTGAGGGTTGAGGGTTTGGGGGTTGGGGGTTTAGGGTTTAGGGTTTGGGTTTAGGGTTTAGGGCCTAGGGTTTAGGGTTTAGGGCCTAGGGTTTAGGGTTTAGGGTTTAGGGTTTAAGGTGAGTTTAGGGTTTAGGGTGAGTTTAGGGTTAAAGGTGTTAGGTTTATTCAGTGATGATGTTTTGGCGTTCGGCATGTTTGTTGTCTGTTCTTGGGCTCCTCTTCTGACAATCGGGGGGGGGGGGGGGGGGGAGCTTTGGGGAGATGCAAGTAGACCTTCCCCAATCTCAGGGATCCAGATTGATGCTTCGTGTGCGGATCTCTTCACAGCTAACCCCTAAACCCTAAACCCTAAACCCTAAACCCTAAACCCTAAACCCTAAACCCTAAATCCTGTCCCGGAGGGCAGCTGCGAAGTTGGCATGCCAGTGGCCCTACCAGCAAGCGAGCTCTCGACCCTGAGATAGGGGGTTTCCGAAAATGGGGGGGGGGGTTTAGGGTTTAGGGTTTAGGGTTTAGGGTTTAGGGTTTAGGGTTTAGGGTTTAGGGTTTGGGGGATCCCTTGAAGGAGATTTTGCTCTATTTGGTGTATGAACGGGGTACCCTGCTTTTGGGAAATACCCTGATCTGGGTGTGTAAAGGGTGGAGGTTAGACTCCAGGTGATGTCTCGCCAGCTCAATCTCGACTTCCACGAGGCGGGCGCCGGGGAAGGGAGTTGGCGTTTAGAGTTTTATAAGGGTTTAGGGTTTAGGGTTGATATGTGAATTCGGCACAATCGATCCACGGATATACTGCCCTATTTCGACAGATAGACGGGGCCGACAGGGAGCAGGCTTGAGGTTTTTGGTGGTCTGGGTTTGGGGCTTGTAGGTTTTAAGGTTTATGGCCCCCCACCCGAAACTCGAAACTCGAACACCTGCAAATCAACATGGCCTAGACAGGTATCGGCATCCTTCGAAAGATGATAAGAGAGAGCGAGGGACAGAGAGAAAGCGAGAGACCGAGAGAGAAAAAGAGATAACCAAGAGAGAGAGAGAGAGAGAGAGAGCCACAAAGACACAGAGAGAGAACGAGCGAGGAAGACAGAGAGAGAGAGAGAGCGCGACAGAGAGAGAAAGAGAACAATTGAAAGAGAAGGATAAAGAGAAAGCGAAAGACAAAGATTGAGAGAACGAGATAAAGAGAAAGATGAAGAGAAATAAGAAGCGAAAGACAAAGAACATAGAAAGAACTTGAGAAAGGGAAAGAGATAAAGAGAAAGAGAAAGCGAAAGAAGAATAACAAGAGAAAGAGAGTGAGAGAGATATGATACATGAGCGAGAGCGACAGAAAGACAGAGAGAGAGAGAGAGAGAGTCAGGGAGGAAGACAGATCTGCAGAGACAGCCCAGACAACGCCAATTCCCTAAACCCACAAGCCTACGCTGTCCAGGTGAAGATGATGCTGGAGGAGCTCCAGAAGGAGACTAGACTCGGAGTGCGTGGGCTTTAGGGCTTCAATTGCGGGTTTAGGGTTTAGGGTTTAGGGTTTAGGGTGTAGGGTTTAGGGTTTGGGGTTTAGGGTTTAGGGTTTAGGGTTTACCTCCGCCACCATCCCCAACCCCGCCGCGCACACATCTGCCCATAGTAGATATATTGTACATAAAGACGTTGCCGATGCAGCATGTACGAATTCTTTATAAAGATACCATGGAAGAGGCTGCCCACTTAAAGCTTCCTTGGTAGCCCAGTGGTGCCCTGTTCCCTTTTCGTGGTTCAAGTTTCCCTTGCAAAGTAACCAACCCCTAAAAAGGGTTGCCCCTCTTTTTTATTATAGCCCAAGCTTCTTTACCTACAGTTTTAAGGGTTATACCTACTAAATAAGGGGGTACTTACCACGAAACCCAGAGGAGCACGAGACCATTGGCTACAACGGCGTGGACTTGACCGGCTTCCGCGAGCTCTTGCTGCGGGAGCCTGGGCGCACATTGGGGGGGTTTAGGGTTTAGGGTTTAGGGTTTAGGGGTTAGGGGTTAGGGGTTTGGGGTTAGGGGTTAGGGGTTAGGGTTTAGTTTTTTGGGGGTTTCGGGACCAAATGGGGGTGTACGAAAAAAGGACTCCCTAAAATAGACCCCCAATAGTAGGATTCCCTTATAATAAGGACCCTACTAGGGTACCCCTAATTTCGGAAACCACCAACTGAGCTCTAAAATTGGGGTCGTAGACCCTCTACTCCTACAGTTGCTACTCGGGCACATGAACAATGAATCGTTTGAGGGCTCATTTGGTCCTTAAGAGGCAAGCCCCCCCGAAGAACGGGGGTTCCTGAAACACCCCCAAAAATCGCAAAGCCTGAAAGACACCGAACGCCCGAAGAGCCCTGAAGCCCCAAGAGCTCCTAAACCCGAAACCCGAAACCCTAAACCCTAAACCCTAAACCCTAAACCCTAAACCCTAAACCCTAAACCCTAAACCCTAAACCCTAAACCCTAAACCCTAAACACGAACCCCTAAACCGTAAACCCTAAACGCCCTAAGCCCTAAGCCCAAGAAAGGGCCCGAAGGCCCTAAACCCAGGAGCTGCTAAGGTTGTTCGCGCGGTCTCAGGGTTCAGGGTTAGGGGTTAAGGTCTTCGCCCTCAAGGTTGTGCACACCAAGCCCGAAAACTCTCTCCAATCTTGCCAAATTTCCTCCAAAATGCTGCGTAGGGTTTAGGGTGTATAGAGCATCTTGGGTTCAGGGTTTAGGGTTTAGAGGTAGGCCCTGTAAGTTGCCAAACAGAAATGATTAGGGGGTTGGCTGAGCCTGCTACACTTGTGAAGAGCCTTTATAGTACCCCCTTATGATAATCCCTGTTAAGGACTGTTAGTATAGGGGGGAACATCCCACCCTAAACCCTAAACCCTAAACCCTAAACCCTAAACCCTAAACCCTAAACCCTAAACCCTAAACCCTAAACCCTAAGCCTCAAAAGGGCCCACACTTAGGGGGGGGAACATCCCAGCTCTGAGCCCCCGAACCGAAGAGGGAGCTTCGACTGCGCCCTAAACCCTAAACCCTAAACCCTAAACCCTAAACCCTAAACCCTAAACCCTAAACCCTAAACCCTAAACCCTAAACCCTAAACCCTAAACCCTAAACCGTCAGGTGCTCGGGCTCCCTGAAATTGCCAGCGACTTGCTCCAGGACAGGGGCCCTTTGAGGGTTTAGGGTTTAGGGTTTAGGGTTTAGGGTTTAGGGTTTAGGGTTTAGGGTTTAGGGTTTAGGGTTTAGGGTTCAGGGTTACGCCTTGTAAACCTTCTGAAACTTGCAAGCCTTATAAACCTTAGAAACCCGAAGCCCTAAACCCTAAGCCTTGTACAACCCTCAACCTTATAAACCCTAAACCCTTAACCCTTAACCCTAAGCTAACCTAAGCTAACCCCAAACCCTAAACCCTAAGCCCTAAACCCTAAACTCTCTGGGGCCTGAGGGGTCGGGGTGTCAGGGTTTCACGGTCTCGACTTTGAGATCCAGGATTGCTACCAGCGTACCGGAGCTGCCAACGGCCCTATCCATCCCAGGCCGGTTTAGGGATTAGGGCTTAGGGTTTAGGGTGCAGGGTTTAGGGTTTAGAAGGTTCAGGGTTAAGCAGGTTTAGGGTTTGGGGTTTGGGGTTTGGGGTTTGGGGTTTGGGGTTTAGGGTTTGGGGTTTGGGGTTTGGGGTTTGGGGTGTGCGGCCGACGTGCGGGCTTTGAGCTCAGGAGCTTCGTCGGATTCGGGGCTAAGACGGTTTGGGATTCAGGGCTGTGGGGTTCAGGGTTGAGGTGTTTTTTTTTTTTTTTTTTTTTCGGGCCTTTGAGGTTCTCGTTCTTTGAGGGTTTTAGGGTTGAGGGTTGAGGTTTTTGTTTCGGGCCTTTCAGGTTCGAGGTCGTTGAAATTTTAGGGTTTGAGAGGCCATGCATTTTGCGTAGGGTTTGATGCTTGCAATGTGCCAGCCTGGACTATGATCTCCAGTGGAAACCTTCCGGAGCTTTTCAGTTAGTGGCCGGGCGTCCCTAAACCCTAAACCCTAAACCCTAAACCCTAAACCCTCAACCCTCAACCCTAAACCCTAAACCCTAAACTAAGCCCAAAACCCCTAAACTCCCAAATAAGCCCCGAAGCTGACAGGCACTTCATGGAGTGGTACCGCGACCACATCTTCGCTCTCTCGCGCAAGACCACCTTGATCGAACAGAGGCCCGGAGGTTCGGGTTTGGGGTTTAGGGTTTAGGGTTTAGGGTTTGGGGTTTGGCCTAGGACGGTTTCTTGTACGAAGTTGCCGTTACGCTGCCTTAATCCATAGGAGCCTGAGATCGCTTCACTACTATTGGTTGCTCAAGACCAGCTCGAATAGAAAGAAGACTACTACTACTACTACTACTACTACTACTACTACTACTACTACTACTACTACTACTACTACTACTACTACTACTACTACTACTACTACTACTACTACTACTACTACTACTACTACTACTACTACTACTACATCTACTACATCTACTACATCTACATTGCCCTTATATTAAAGAGGAAAATTTCTGTTTCGTGGGTGGTTCTTAAGCAAATCGTGTTTTTGTCATTTTCCTTTATGTCGGGAGGCGGCGGGCGAGGTACTTGTTCTATGCTGCGGTTGCTTTGGAAACCTTTCTGTAGAGTCCCCTAAACCCGAAACCCTAAACCCGAAACCCTAAACCCTATAAACCCTATAAACCCTATAAACCCCATAAACCCTATAAACCCTATAAGCCCTATAAACCCAATAAACCCTATAAACCCAATAAACCCTAACCCCTAAACCCTATAAACCATAAACCCTAAAAGCCAGGTGGTCGACTCGATTTTTGTCCCCTGAACCATGTGGCTGGTGGCCAGCTTCGTCTAAAGAACCTGAGGTTTTGGGGGGTACAGGAGCATACCTTAAAGTATGATACGGGTTTTGGTTCCAACCTAAGCCCATAAACCATATGTAAACCCTAGACCCTAGACCCTAGACCCTAAACCCTCAACCCTAAACCCTAAATCCTGAACGAAAGGGTATTTGGGCTCTTGGGGTTTGTGTTTTGGTCAGACGGAGCGCAGCAGGAAATCCGACGACTTGACCTTGGCGCTGGCCAAGAAGCACCTGCGCCCTGCGATGTGGGGGGGAGGGGGGGAGTGTTTCCATACGGTTCAGGGTTTAGGGTTTAGGGTTTAGGGTTTAGGGTATTTGGTATTTAGGGTTTAGTGTTTAGGGTTTAGGGTTTAGGGGCCTGCTAGGGACATATTGCTCTCATTGGGTTACCTGCTTGTCACTTGGAGTCGCGTCTCCATCAAATAATTTACCTACTTGCCACTTAGAATCGTGTCTCTCTTCGGCAATGCAAAATTTGGTAAACCCTAAACCCTAAACCCTAAACCCTAAACCCTAAACCCTGATTCCTTTTCTCCATTGAAACCAAGCCGCGCTTCTCTGCCCCCTTACCCCCACCCCCCCCCCCCATATGACATCTTGTGTAGTGAACCCCTAGAAGGTGTGTACTAAAAGTCCCTGGGGCTACGAGCAACCTAAACCTTTAAGAGAATTCAAGGCACCACTGCTCCTGCCTCGACCTGGACAAGGCCGGGGGTTTAGGGTTTACAGTTTGGGGTTTAGGGTTTAGGGTTAGGGTTGAGGGTTTAGGGTTTAGGGTTTAGGGTTGGTTTAGGGGTTAGGGGTGAGGGGTTAGGGTCTAGGGTTTAGGTTTTATGGTTTAGGGTTTAGGTT
>CAJNDS010002770.1:157500-170000 GCA_905221605.1 Symbiodinium natans | reverse complement strand
GTACGTGCGTACATACATACATACATACGTACATACATACATACATACATACATACATACATACATATTATGATTTGGAGACCGCTTCGAGGGGTTGGGATTCGGAGCGCCTATCTGCTTGGCACGACCCTGCCAATAGCAGGCAATCTGTCGGAGATCCGACAGCTGCCCCGAATCCCCTGAAAGCCTAACCCTAAACCCTCAACCCTAAACCCTAAATCTTGAAAAGCCGCTTCAAGCCCAGAATCAGAACCCCAGAAAACCCGATGATCTCGACACAGGAGATCCGAAGAATGGGCGCTTAATTTGGGTTTCTCTGTTTTTACAACCCTTATATACACTATACATAATAAGGGAGGGCCCATGTTTGGAACCGTAGACTCAGGCTACAACCAAACCCCTAAACCCTAAACCCTAAACCCTAAACCCTAAACCCTAAACCCTAAACCCTAAACCCTAAACCCTAAACCCTAAACCCTAAACCCCCGAAAACCCGATGAGCCCGACAACCAAGCCCGCGAATCCTGTGCAAGCCCAAGCTCAGGAATCGCATTCAGTTTAGGGTTTAGGGTTAGGGTTTAGGGTTTAGGGTTTAGGGTTTAGGGTTTAGGGTTTAGGGTTTAGGGTTTAGGGTTTAGGGTTTAGGGTTTAGGGTTTAGGGTGTGTCAGGGGAGGGCGCGCGCTCGGGTGTGAAACACCCCGGGCCGCGCGCTCGCGTTGCCCGTCAACCCACCCCGGCCACCCAAACTATACTCTATTAGGGTTTAGGGTTTATGGAATTTACTTTCTTGTGCTCTGATGCTTGCTTTGATGTTTTTAAAGTTGCGCTGTTAGGGTTTAAGCTGGGGTTGGGGGTAGCCTCGGCCCTTTTCGGGCCTTCGGCGTGTCAGGGCCCGTAGAGGCCCTTATTTATTTGAAGGTCAGGGAAACCCTTTGTGTCTGCTTTTGGATTCCCCTTCTTTAAGGGCCTCAATTAAGCATCGATTTCACTACCAAAAAATCGCATTTTTCATTGCGGGTACGGGCATCTTGGGGTCCCCCTTCTTTTAGGGGGCCTTTTGAAGCCTTTTGAAGTATTTTGGTGGCTCTTGGGGTCTCTCGGGGCCTTGTTCGGACCTTCGGCGTGTCAGGGGCCGTAGAGGCTTTATTCATTTAAAGGTCAGGGAACCTATTAATGAATTTTTCGCCAATGAGTCTTTCAATCGCTAGGGTTTAAGCTCGGGTTCGGGGTAGCCTCGGCCCTTTTCGGGCCTTCGGCAAGTTAGGGCCCGTAGAGGCCCTTATTTGCTTGAAGGCCTTCGTAGGGTTTTGCGGTGTTAGGGTTTAAGCTGGGGTTCGGGGTAGCCTCGGCCCTTTTCGGGCCTTCGGCACGTTAGGGCCCGTAGAGGCCCTTATTTGCTTGAAGGCCATCGTAGGGTTTTGCGGTGTCAGGGTTTAGGCTGGGGTTCGGGGTAGTTTCGGTCCTTTTCGGGCCTTCGGCACGTGGGCTAGGGGGAGCCATCGATTTCAATACTAAAAGGCGGGCAGGGGCCTTAAAACAATTTTTTCAATATTCTCATTGTGGGCACGGACAATCTTGTGGTCCCCCTTCTTTTAGTGGGCCTTTTGAAGCTTTTGAAGCTTTTGGTGGCTCTTGGCGCCTCTTGGGGGCTTCCTGGGCCCTTAGCCGAGCCCTGGTTGGGGGGGCCCTTGGCAGGGTGTTAGGCCCTTGGTCCGGCAAGGGGCCTTGGCCAAGGGGGCGTATTGTTGGGGGTCCTTGACTAGGGTCTTGGCCGGTCCTTGGCTCCCTTGGCTTGGGGGGCCCTTGGCCTGGGCCCTTGGCTGACAGGCGGCCTGGGGACCTTGCCTTGGCGGGGACCTATTGGCCCACAAGCCCTTGGTCCGGCAGGCCCTTGGCCGGGGGTCTGGGCCCGGCCCTTGGCCTGGAGGGCCTGGCCCGGGGAGCCCTTGGGCCGGGGGGCCCTTGGCCCGGGGGGCCCGGGGGGCGCTTGGCCCGGGGGCCCTTGGGGCCCTTGGCCCGGGGGGCCCTTGGCCCGGAAGGCCCTTGGCCCGAGGGGCCCTTGGCCCGGGGGGCCCTTGGCCCAGGGGGCCCTTGGCCCGGGGGGCCCTTGGCCCGGGAGGCCCTTGGCCCGGGCGGCCCTTGGCCCGGGGGCCCTTGGCCCGGGGGGCCCTTGGCCGGAAGGGGCCCTTGGCCCGGGGGGCCCTTGGCCCGGGGGGCCCTTGGCGGGGGGCCCTTGGCCCGGGGGGCCCTTGGCCCGGGGGCCCTTGGCCCGGGGGGCCCTTGGCCCGGGGGCCCTTGGCCCGGGGGGCCCTTGGCCCGGGGGGCCCTTGGCCGGAAGGGGCCCTTGGCCCGGGGGGCCCTTGGCCCGGGGGGCCCTTGGCGGGGGGCCCTTGGCCCGGGGGGCCCTTGGTTTGGGGGGCCCTTGGCCCGGGGGGCCCTTGGCCCGGGGGCCCTTGGCCCGGGGGGCCCTTGGCCCGGGGCCCTTGGCCCGGGGGGCCCTTGGCCCGGGGCCTGGAAATCCGTGAAAAAGCCCCCAAAATCACGAAATTGAGCAACCAGCCTGCCCGGACCCCTCGCCAGCCTCCTGGTCCAGGAATCCAGCTACCAGGGACCAGGGGGCCCCCGGGGGGGGGGCCCGACAAACCCTGAACCCAAAACCCTGAACCGACCTCCAGAGGCAAAGGTTTACGATTTGGGGTTATACTTTAGCTACGCTAAAGGTGGTCTGGGTGCCGGCCATCCCTTAGCCGAGTACTGACGTTGTCGTAAAAAAGGCCGATGTCCGTTGGCCTGTCCAGGACAGACGGTGAGGCTTAACCCTCACCTTTCCGTTTCTCTTTTCGCTTGGGCGCTCGGGCTGTAAGGCCCTCGGCCGAGCGTTCGGGGTCTGTCGCTCGACGGAAGCGACCCCTCACTTAGTTTAGGGTTTAGGGTTTAGGGTCTATAGGGTTTAGGGTTTAGGGTCTATAGGGTTTAGGGTTTAGGGTCTATAGGGTTTAGGGTTTAGGGTTTAGGGTTTAGGGTTTAGGGTTTAGGGCCCAAGCTCAGGAATCGCATTCAGCGCTTCTGGCAGGAGTTGGACAAAGATCGGCTGCCGGGACAGCGCTGTAGTTTTACTTTTTTTTTTCTTTTGGGGGGGGGGGGGGGGGGGGGGTTTAGGGTTTGGGGTTTAGGGTTTAGGTTTTAGGGTTTAGGGTTCAGGGATTAGGGATTGAGGGGAGGGGGGGTGGTTGCCCCTCCAACTTGATCCTTGAACTAGGCTAATGACCTCTAGAGACTCTTGAACCCTCATGCTGCTCTGCATAGTTGGGGTAAACCATGCTGAAAGGCTTGCGGGCTTTAACAGCTTTGGGCCCCAAACCCTTGCAGCCAAGAAGAGTCTACTGGCTCTTGAGGTCGGTTCAGGGTTTAGGGTTTAGGGTTTAGGGTTTAGGATTTAGGGTTTAGGGTCATTGCACCAGTATCTACCAGGGGCTCTGTCCTCTAGCGCACACCCGGTGGACATTTCAAACAAGCTTCCCTCGGTTCAATCCGCACGCCAGCTTCTGAGAATCTTAAGGAGTGGCTCGGTCGACTTCGCGGAATTCACGGAGTGGTACCTCAAGTACTTCAACCTTGCACAGGAGCCTGCCCTTGCAAAGTTGAGACACATGTTATAGTAGACGGAGATCAAGTAAAGGTTCTTAATGCATCTTGCCTTCGACTCTCTTCGCTCCTTGGGGTTCTTGTGGTCACCTTTTTAATCGTCATTGCCATGCCCTGGCCATGTCCTTTCGTTGGGTCTCTTTCATCGAGCGTGCGTTGCATACGGGGTTGGGGGTGTAGGTTTACGGTTCAGGGCTGCTTTCGGGTGCTTCCGCCCGGAAGGATTGTACAGATACAGAGGCGGCAGATGGATTGTGCAATTTTTTTTGGGGCGGTGGGGGGAGTCTAAACAAGAGCTCCAAATCGAGATGAGCTTGTGTGTTCTACTATTTGCCCTAAGCCCTAAACCTTAAACCCTAAACCCTATAAGGCTCGTGCCTCCCTGCGGATGGCCGTAAGCCGATGGTTTTTCCCAAAGTTGGCAAGGGCCGGGCCGCTACTACATCTTTGCCCGCTGCGTCTTGGAGCCCAATCCGTCAGGATCATCATCGCTTAGCGGCCAGGTGCAGAAGGCGATGCAAGCATCAGGGCTGGACTACAAGCCACACGGCACCCCCGTGACAGAGTCCGTCTACAAGCCTGCTGTGTTGCTGGACCCTAAACCCTAAACCCGAAACCCGAAACCCGAAACCCGAAACCCGAAACCCCAACACCGGCCTTTGTTGTTCCGACTGTGTGCTTGCCGGCCTGGGCTCTTACCCTAATCCCCAGACCTCAAAACCCAAAGCCTTGGTATCCCTAAACCCTAAACCCTAAACCCTACACCCTAAACCCTAAACCCTAAACCCTAAACCCTACACCCTAAACCCTAAACCCTAAACCCTAAACCCTAAACCCTAAACCCCCAAGCCCCCAACCCTAAACCCTAAAAACCTCGATAAACTAACCCTTAAATCCCCAAAGCCCTTGCGCAACTACGCCGCCCTTCTCAACCCATCAAGATCGTTCAGGCGTGTCTTAGCCCCAAAGGTTGGAGCCCATTGGGGGTTTAGGATATAGGGTTTAGGGTTTAGGGTTTAGGGCTTCGGGTTTAGCAGCTCTCTTCATGCCAGCAGGCTTATAGGCTTTAGGGTTTATAGGGCTGAGGGTTTATGGGCTTTAGGGTTTAGAGGGTTTAGATTTCGGGTTTATAGGTTTTGGGGGTTCTAGGGTTTAGGGTTCAGGGTTTAGGGTTTATAGGGCTTCGGGTTTATCGGAATTATAGCGCTTGCAGGGTTTATAGGATTTATAGGGTTGATAGGGGTTATCGTATATAGGGTTTAACGGCTTTTAGGGGTTAGGATTTTTAGCCGGGTTCATGGGATTAGGGTTTATAGACAGGGTTTAGGGTTTCTAAGGGTTAGGGTTCAGGGCCCTAAACCCTAAACCCTAAACCCTAAACCCTAAACCCTAAACCCTAAACCCTAAACCCGCGGGGGCCCAACCCAGGACCACGGACCCATCGAGGCACTGGATCGCCTTTCCGCCCTAAGCCTGTGCTAAATGAACCTGGTTTGTAGGGCTTAGGGCGTAGGGCGTAGGGTTTAGGGTTTAGGGTTTAGGGTTTAGGGTTTAGGGTTTAGGGTTTAGGGTTTAGGGTTTAGGGTTTAGGGTTTAGGGTTTAGGGTTTAGGGTTTAGGGCCTAAGGTCGGAACCACGGGCTCTTCGTGTGGTCCCTTACCCTTGTTCAAAGGGATCCGAGGTATGGGCCCTTATTATGTGCAGCTTATGGAAGGCTTATAGAACAAGGGACCCAAATGAAGGGTTTAGGGTTTAGGGTTTAGGGTTTAGGGTTTAGGGTTTAGGGTTTAGGGTTTAGGGTTTAGGGTTTAGGGTTTAGGGTTTAGGGTTAGGGTTTAGGGTTTGGGGTTTAGGGTTTAGGGTTTAGGGTTTAGGGTTTAAAGTTGGACCCTAGATGGTTACTTATCCCTATTGCTTAAGAACCCTCAAAACAAACCTATTCTTCCGTCTAAGGGTAACCAGGGGATTATTGTTTGCTTTTAGGGGTGAGTTCTTAAGCAATTAGTAGTTATCAGCCCTAAACCCTAAACCCTGTGTTAAATGAAGCTGGGTATGTATAGCCTGTGTTTTTAACGCTTCGTGTTTCGGGGTGTACGTTATTCTCAAGTGCCGTAGAACCAAGAGTTTCTTTTGAGTAGGTGACCTGGTGGCCCCTAAACCCTCATTCCGAAACCCTTAACCCCAAACCTTGTGAGAACTCCCAGGCTGTCTTTTTTGACGAGCTCAGTCAGTAAGTGCATACCCCAAAGGCCCAAAGGCCCGATCCCTGAGCATGGGGGCCATCAGGGTTTAGGGTTTGGGGTTTTTGTTAGGGTTTAGAGTTTAGCGTTTAGGGTTAGGGTTTGGGGGGGGGGGGGGGCTTTAGAGGAGTTGAGCTTGAGCCAAGGACCCTCATCTAACACACATGAACACCAAAGCCTATGACCCCTAAACCCTACTCTCAAACCCTGCGGCCACCATCAACCCCTCATCCCTAAAACTACCTTAAGCCCTGAACCCTCAACCCTAAATTGCACGAAAGCTCCGAACTTCCGGGGGGGCTTGGGGCTGCGAAGCCTCAGAGCTTCCACCCCTTCCCTCCCCAAATCCTGAACCTTGTTTTAGGATTCTTGGTTTTGGGGCTCATACCCTAAACCGCATGCGGAGATTTATGGTTGAGGGTAGGCGGTGTCGAGCCCCCTGAAGCTCTTTGTCCGCGAAGGCCTTCTACGCCTCGTTTGGCCCAGGCTTCCAACGAGCCGCGGGGCGGAATGCTAAGGGCAGACCGGAGTTACCCTCATAGGGCTCATAGGGTTTAGGTTTTAGGGTTTAGGGTAGAGACCTCCAGGATCCTTGGGGAGGAAAATTAAGCGGACCATACACCTTTCAGGGTTCATATCGTCCCCAAGAGAGATGGGTTGGGATGTTCCCGCTTTTACTAAGCGTCCTTAAGACGGAGTATAGTACCCCCCCCTACTATAATCCTTAAACAGGACCGTTAGTATAAGGGGGAACATCCCAAGATTTGGGATAAGTTTTTGGTGGCAGCGCCTCTTGCGCGCCGGGCGCGTTCGCTTGCTTCTGGGGAGGGGTGGGGGGGAGAGGGGAGGGGGGGGGGGGGGGGGGGGGGGGGGGGGGTAATTCTAAACCTGGTCCCGCTTCTCCTCAACATCAAACTCCCTAACCGTCCTTCTACAAGCCCGAAACTTCCCGAAACTTCAAGCTCCTCAAGAGTCTTTGTACAAGCCCGAAACTTCAAGCTCCTCAAGGTTAAACTGCAGCTCCTTCCATAGCCCGAAACCTGAAGCTCCCTAAGCTCATTCTTTCGGCCGCAGAAGACATTGTGCAAGCCCCAAGCCTGAAGCTCCAAAACCATGAGCTGCAAATTCGGCTCTTCTGTCTTTCCAGGACAGTCCACCGTGCTTCTCCTTAGGCCTTAGATCCTGGGTAGTCATGGAGGTTGCCGAGGATCTCGTCCTTGGCTGGTCCTCTCGCATCTCTGATGCTTGGCGTCTGCGCTCGCACGGCCTCACTCTCCAGGACTCTTCTTCTTGCATGTCCGTCATGTTTTGGGGCGCTTTTCCGCCTTACTTGGTTTGTCTGCAGCCTTTTTTCTTCTCGACACTGAACCACTCCATGACGCCATGAGCCCGTTTCTTCCTGTGGCCTTGGCTGCGCTTTTGCTTCTTCGCCAGGGTCAGAGCCACGTCAGAGTTCTGCCTCGACCCTTGCTTGGCACCGGCTTCTGCACTTTCTCTTGCGATGAGTTGCAGGATCACCTTTTTGCCCCCTGCTTGCACATCACAGCAGACTCTTGCAATCTCTTTTTGAACTTGCAATTGAAGGAAGTCATGTTCGTTTGATTTCATTTCTTCTGCTTCAGGTAATGTGCTTGCCGTTGGGCCAGCCGGAGAAGTTTACACTGGACACATGTTCAATGACAGTCGTCGAGGACCGTGGCTCCAAAGACTTGTCGCTGGCTTTGGGTTTGAGGACTTGTCGCTGGCTTTGGGTTTTAGTTGTGTGAAGGGTTTCGGCTTTCGGGTTTTTTCTTGAGAGTGCCAGGAGGTCTACCCTGGAAGACGTTGGTACAGGTTGCTCCACAACTTGGCCAGATGGCCTGCCAGCTCCTGCTGGCCGGCTTGGTGACTGGAGCGGTTGCGGCGGAGGCGAAGAAACATGCACGGATGATATCTGCAAGGTTTGGAGACGCAAGCTTGTGGAGCATTCCGACCACCTTTTCGCAGTGGATTCCGGAAAGTATTTCTGACATGGACGTTGCCACGGAAGTCGCGCCAACCACGCCGCCTCAGAGAGCACGCTCTACTTTGTCAGCTGCCTCACCGTCTCCACGGACTTTGTCACGCTGGCTGACGACCGGTGCTCCTACTTCGCCACCAGGTTTCTGCCGTTTTGGGTTTCGGGTTTAGGTTTAGGGTTCTGGGCTTAGGCGTAGGATTACGGGGATTCATCCCGTCCAGGCGCTTCTGACACTCCTCCAACTCGCGCTTTCAAAACCTGGTATGGTCAGCAGACTGGCCTTTGCTTGAACCATGGTCTCAGCTCTGTGGTTCCTCTTTCCGACGACGAGGACGACGACTACCAGGACGAGGTGTCTGGGTTTACTTGCGTGGCCCCTAAACCCTTGAACCCTAAAAACCTTCAAGCCCTTCTTAGTTTTTTTTTCGCTCGGTCCTGTAGACGTAGGTCCCTGCAAGCTCGGGTCGTGGTGTGAAGCATAACAAGTCCATTTTCACTCGTGCTCTGCGCCGCAAGCCACGCAAAGGGGCTTCGAGCCTAGCCGGAACACAACAGATCGATCGTGTTTGGATGCATGTCAAGGCAAGCATCCCCAAGGGGATGCATAACAAAAAGAGCGACGGATGCCATCGCGAAGCGAATGCAGATCGCATCTGGAAGTACATAAGACAGTTTCAGTTCCGACGAATGCACACAGATGTGTTCACAGCTCTCTCCAAGCTGTGCCAAGCTGCCAACAGATGCAGCTGAACAAAGTTTGTCAGACACTCCGCAGCAAAATGTGCTTTTTGCCTAGGCGGGAACGTCATGGTCGCCCGAAAATAGACACTGTTACACACTTTCGGCCCCTGCAACATAGCAATTCTTAAGCAGACATGTGCGTTTTGCCTGGGTTTCAGCACATTCCACATTCTGGCCATGCCCAAAAACACACGGCGCGCTACAGGCGCTCCTACCAAGTTTTTCGGGCTTCAGGGATTCAAGTGCTTCAGTGGCTTGAGATTTAGGTGGGGCTTTCGCCATCCCTAATCCATCAACCCGAAGCCACACAAGGCCCTGCGGAGTTGAGGGTTTAGGGTCCAGGGTTAATGGTTCGGGTTTAGGGTTTAGGGTTTAGGGTTTGGGGTTTGGGGTTTAGGGTTTAGGGCTCGCAGGGAATCGATCCAAGGCCAGCACGCTGGAGGCGATGGCTCAGGCAGCTTCCCGGTCGGACATTCTGTGCGCGAGAAACTTCGTAGCTGGTTAGAGAACCTGTAACCCTTTTGGGGTTTAGGGTTTAGGGTTTAGGGTCTAGGGTTTAGGGATTAGGGTTTAGGGTTTAGGGTATACAATCCTAGCATAGTTAAAAGGTTAAGCTTTTTTGGGCCAGGGTACTCAGCAACTAGGGAAAGGAGTGAGTCAGCGAGCCATGAAAGCCCGCTTTCATAATCCTAATTTGTGCTGCAATGTTTTTTTGGGTTTAGGGTTGAGGGTTGAGGGTTGAGGGTTTAGGGTTGGGTGGGGGGTCCTTTTTGCCCACTTCACCGCTTCCGTGAGTATTACTTACTCTAGGATATTTTGCGTGAGAAGATACAAAAAAAACAGCTCCCGTGATGGAGATCAACAGTCCCTTTTGAAATGAGGCAGCTGGATGATCGTAATAGCAGCCGTGAAGATAGAAGACGTGGATATAACATAATAAGTGCTCGCTCTCACTTCGAATCCAAATACAGTTCCATGAGCTCGCAAGCCTCCGTACTTTGAGGTGTTATGGTGAAGACATGATAGCGAAATTCCTGCGCACGCATAATTTCTTCACTCTGTGCTCAAAGTAATAGTACGGAAGGTCGCGATCGCATGGTAAGGCTTTTGTATCATATGGGCTCTTTGTTATTTGTTTTTGTTTGTGAAATGTTTACGGTTTACGGCACCCTAAGCCCTGCACCCTAAACCCTATAAACCCTAAACCCTAAACCCTTAGGGTTTATATAAGCCGCTCCAACCCCTCAAGCCTAGACGCACATCGGGAGCCGAGGACTCGAATCCTCCGGTACCTGCATCCCTCGCTGTCCCCAAGAAGGAGGACGCCGACGTGGAGTGTCGGGGAAACAGGTTTGGGGTTTAGGGTTTAGGGTTTAGGGTTTAGGCTTTAGGGTTTAGGCTTTATAGGGTTTAAGGTTTAGGGCTTAGGGTTTAGGGTTTAGGGTTTACCCCAAAGCCTGCGAGCTGCCCAAGGTGCTTTATTTGCTTTATTTTGCAGCATGCCTTGGAGGTTCATGGTACTTATTAACCAATTATAACTGTACGTATAACTGTACTTATAACTGTACTTATTAACCAATTATAACTGTACTTAAAACTGTACTTATAACTGTACTTATGACCATGTTAGGGCACCTAAGGGTTATAATTGGTTAATAAGTGCCATGAGCCTCCAAGGAGCCCGACACAGAAACGCGGTGTCCCACGGCACAACCTTTGATAGCCAACTGGTACCCCTTTGCCCTTTCCCTTACAAGGCAAGCAACCCCAAAAAAAGTTTAGGGTCTAGGTTTAGAGTTTGGGGTTTAGGGCTTGGGTTTAGGGTTTGGGGTTTAGGGTTAGGTTTAGGGTAATGTAATGTGTTTACAAGGCTACCAAGAACCGTAGAGAAAAGCCACACCTCCGGCGTTTGCCTCCCTCCATCTTCCCCCCTTTTTGTTGTCAGCCCTCCTCTTCATGAAGCAGGCACCCTGGCCTAGGAACTTGAATTCCAGAAGCTTACCCTAAACACTACCCTAAACCCTATACCCTATACGCCAAACCCTAAACCCTAAGCCCTAAACCCTAAACCCTAAGCCCTAAACCCTAGACCCTACACCCCAAGCCCTGAAGCCTGAGGAGGTTCAGCCGAAGTCTCCGAAGATGCAGTTCCAACGTCGAACGACGATCGGATGAGAGGCTGGAAGGCATTTGATTTGGGAGAGACCCTTAAAACCCAATAAATCCTATAAACCCTAAGGTGTGATACTAAACCCTTTCAACCCTAACCACCCTAAACCCCATAAACCCTAAAACCGTGATACTGAACCCCTATAAACCCTGTAAACCCTACAAACCCTATGAACCCTAAAACCGTGATACTGAACCCTTTCACCCCGAATCCCTTTCAACCCTAAACTCTAAACCCTAAACACAACTCGAGGAGTTCAGCCCAGGAGCCCCCGTTTTTTGAAATGAACTTCTCCAAGCTAATTCCCTGGTGAAGGTTTGGCGTTTAGGGTTTCGGGTTTCTCCCAAAGCCCACGAAAAACACGCGCCTGGCCGCCAGAATCGCGGTGATCGGGAGGTCGTAAGCTTCCTTCGCGCGTCGTGGTTCTGCGCCTGTGGGCACCGTTTGATTTTTCAACGAATGCGCACATACTGCGTCCTGTACTTTATTCCCAAATCTTCCAAAAGTCGTTACTTAAGTTTTGCTCAATTATCATAGATGACTATACATTCCCTAATTCAACAGAGTTACACCCCCTTAATTAAAGGATGTCTCGTAATAGAGGGTTGTAACCTTTCGATTAGGAGAAGAAGCCTTCAATTAAGGCTTATACAAATAAGAGAGGATGTCGTAATAACTAAGGGAGATCAATTTGACGCGAGTTTGTTCTATCGGAGCTGGAACAGCAGTAGTCTTAGACACCCTTGTAACTATTCATCCTAAACCTTCCTAAATCTGTAGCGTTGTCGTCGAGTTTGTTTGTGTTGTTGCTTCTCTCGGCCTCTGTATCTGCCGGCTAGAAGTCTCAGAAGCTGTCCGAGACTAGGACCCGGAGTAGGCCCTGATTTCCTTTTTTGAGGGTTGGGGTTCCCTTAGAATCACGTTAAAACCAAAAAGGGCACCCTTTCCATTCCTAGGTTACTCCTGGTCTAGGAGAATCTTGAAAGCAAAGCCTGTGCCACCTGTCTTGGAACGTTGCTATGCGCTGGTATTAAGCTTTTGTCTTTTTCTGTTGTTGTGCGCATGTGTACGTTAGTCTCTATAAACTTACCTCCCTGAACACGTACATCTCTTAGAAGATATACCCTGCCTGAAGTAAGACTGAGGAGTACATTTTTCGCTCTTAATTGACGACTTTTGGAAGCTCTGGGTTCTGCTGCCCTTGGGGCAATTCTTGATGAGCGACCAGCTCGCAAATAGCGACTTTCCAGCGGGCGCCGTCAAGTTTAAACATTTTGGTTCAATTGAACTACCACCCTAAGGGTCCATGTACCTCATTATTCTGTATTTAGGGCCTTAAAGTCCCTAAATAAGAGGTACTTTACAGGCTCAAAAGTATTCCCTGTTTAGGCACATGGACCCTTAGGGCCAGGGCCACCACGTGTAGGAAGCACGTGGGCCTGTGCTGGTTTCGGTTTAAGTTGATCTTAGGGTTCCAATGCCATCCCCGAGATGTTCCCACCGATTTGTGCTGGGAAGGACGGGGCGCGCTTCCTTCTCACGTAAGGAAGCTTCATGCGAGCTCTTTGCGGTTGAGGGTTTAGGGTTTAGGGTTTGGGGTTTAGGGTTTAGGGCCAAGTTCTGGGCTTTTGAAGGGCTTCAGCCCAACATGTTGGATGAGATTTCTATACGCGAGGACATCGTTTTCGCAACGCTGAATCCCGC
>CAJNDS010002770.1:147500-152500 GCA_905221605.1 Symbiodinium natans | reverse complement strand
TCCTAAACCCCCCTAAAAGGTAAACCCTGAACCCAAATGATAGGGTTCATAGGGCTTAGGGTCCTCAACTCTAAACCCCAAACCCCAAACCCCAAACCCCAAACCCCAAACCCCAAACCCCAAACCCCAAACCCCAAACCCCAAACCCTAAACCCTAAACCCTAAACCCTAAACCCCCAAGGCCACGGCGATGTCCAGGAGGCATTCAAGCCGTGCGACGCCTGTGCTGCAATGGCAGGGGCTGAGGCACTCCGAAGCTCCACAGACCTTTGGGTGTGGTCGGTTCCCTAAACCCTAAACCCTAAACCCGAAACCCTAAGCCCTAAGCCCTAAACCCTAAACCCCATCAGGTCTCAGCTTAGGGTTTTTTTGGGGTTCTGAGGATCTGGGGAATCAGAGCCGCGAGCCTCCCAAGGAGACCATGCCATGCTGGCCTCGCAGCGCGCAGGTGCCTTCGCAGAGAGACGGCTTTAGCTTCAGAGACCCTAAACCCTAAACCCTAAACCCTAAACCCTAAACCCTAAACCCTAAACCCTAATTACACCCGAGACCCGAGACCCGAGACCCGAGACCTGAGACCCGAAGCCGAAATCCGAAGCGCAAGTACCAACTAGCCCTATAAACCCTAAGTCCGAATCCTCACACCTTTTTCCAGCGTCCTTGAGGGAGGGGCGTTCATGGCGGGTAGGTACCTAGGGGACCTTACAGGAAGCTTAGCGGCTTGAAAATGGTCACGAGTATTTGGGACTCTTGGGTTACATACCCCCCCTCCCCCTTTGAACCCCCCTCCCCCCAAAACCCCAGAAGCCCGACACCATGAAAGTCACCTAACCCTTCAGGCTTTAGGGTTTCGGGTTTAGGGTTCAGGTTTTAGAGGGTTTACAGGGTTTTAGGGTTATTTTTCTATAGGGTTTCTAGGGTTTATGGGGTGTATAGGGTTTAGGGTTTAGGATTTCAGACCCCTGAGGTCAAAGGGCTCATAGGGCTTCGGGGGGCGGCTACCCCCCTAAACCCTAAACCCTACACCCGAGGCCCACGTCCGACAACACCTGCGGCTTCCCTCGCGCAGCCGCGCCTCCAGCAGGCACCCACAAAGTTTCACGGATGGAGAGTTTGTCGGTTTCTTATAGGTTTAGGGTTTAGGGTCCGGGTGTAGGGTCTAGGGTTTAGGGTTTACGGTTTAGGGTTTAGGGTTTCTTATAGGCTTTATTCTAGAGTTTGTAGGGTTTGAGAGCCTACAAACCCTCAACCAACCATCTGAGCCATTTGAGTGATATCAACCACTATAAAGCCCTTCACCCCCCTAAACCCTAAACTAGAAAACAACTCGAAAGTCTAAGAATGGAACCATGGGCCCTTAGTATGGTCCCTTACCCTTGTTTGAAAGGATTTAAAAGGATCCTAAGTATGGGCCCTTAGTATGTATAGTGAATATAAGGGTTGTACAAGAGGGGACCCACATGAAGGGCCCATACTTCGGATCCCCCCTAAACCCTAAACCCTAAACCCTAAACCCTAAACCCCTTTCGGGGCCCCCCGGAGAAAGGACCAGCCGCGGTTCCTCGAAGAGCTCCGTGGCCTCTTCCCGGAGGGCTTCGAAATACCAAGCCCAGGCCTCTTGTAGGGTTCAGGGTTTAGGGTTTAGGGTTTAGGGTTTAGGGTTTAGGGTTTAGGGTTTAGGGTTTAGGGTTTAGGGGTTAGGGTTTAGGGTTTAGGGTTCAGGGTTCAGGGTTCAGGGTTCAGGGTTTAGGGCTCTTAGGGTTTAGGGCTCGTAGGGTTTGGGGCTCGTAGGGTTTGGCGCTCCTGGGATAGGGTCTTAGAGTTTTAGGGCCTCTATTATGGTGTTCCTAGGCGTCCAGTTCCTAAACCCTAAACCCTAAACCCTAAACCCTAAAAAAAAACTAAACCTAAACCCTAAACCCTAAACCCTAAATCCTGATGATTTTTGGCGTCTCAGGGTCTTTCTCTGCTGTTTAGGAGCTGGGCTCCCATGCATTAACACAAGGTCAACCCGATACAAGAGCATCTTCGCAGCTTGTGGGCTTAGGGTTTAGGGTTTAGGGTTTAGGGTTTAAGGTTTAGGGTTTAGGGTTTAGGGTTTAGGGTTTAGGGTTTAGGGTTTAGGGTTTAAGGTTTAATTAGGGTTTAGGGTTTAGGGTTTAGGGCCCGCTTTTGTTGCTCGGATCGTATCCAAAGGTTAGGCGGATGCTGCTGGTCCTAACTCCCGTGATCCCGGACAACGATACCAACCTCCCCAACTTCACCCAGGAATTCTTGCCGCCAATCCAGTGTGACGACGTGCCTTTGGCTGGAGCCCTGGGTGTTGATGGGGCATGGGGGGTTTAGGGTTTAGGATTTAGGGTCCAGGGTTTATAGGGTTTGTTCAAAAGCCCTAAATCGAGACGAAGCCATAGGGCCTTTCTGCCTCTTTGGCGGCGTGGTTGCGGGTAGGTTTCAGCGGGTTCCCCGCCCCTCCTCCCCTCGTGGTATAGCCTTTTAGGGTTTAGGGTTTCATGGTCTAGGTTTTTGGGCGTTTGGGTTTAGCTTGAAAGGGCCGCAGGATCATGACCTAGGTACTCAACCCCTGCCCTCCCTGTGGCGTGGCTGTGGGGCAGCTTTCGGGGTTCGAGTTCAGTTTTGAGTTCTGGCGTTTTAGTGTTGCAGGGCTTAGGGTATCAGGGCTTGGGGTATTAGGGCTTATATTGTCGTAAGGGTCAAAGTTTTTTCGGGTCTCGGCTTGAGCTTGAGGGGGCTTTGGATCCCTAAGCCCTAAATAAACCCTACCCCTGACCACCCAAACCTTCTGGAGCTTGGCCCCCTCCCCCCCCCTCAGCCCTGAGAATCTTTCCTTCCCCCAACCTGACTAACTACCCTAAACCCTAAACCCTAAACTTCTTGGAAGGCCGGGTACCAGCCTGGAACGCCAGATAATGGGGCCCTGGTGCACTGGTCCTGCAGTTTTTTTGTTTTGTTTTTTTTGTTTTATTTTGTTATTATTATTATTGCTATTATTATGAATGAATTAATTAATTAATTAATTAATTTTTATTTATTTTATTTTATTCATTCATTTTTTTGGGGGCGGCATTCTGCCTTGCTTTGGGGGATTTCGAGGTTTTGGGGGTGTGGGGGTCTTGGCGATTGAGGGCTTGGGGCGTGGGATTTCGAGTTTAGGGTTTAGGGTGCTTTCATAGGACCCCCGGCAACCCGACGCCTATAGACCCCTAACAAATCGAAAATCCTAAACCCTAAAGGGGGGAGGTAAGAAACGTAGTCTTCATGGGAGGCACCTAATTTACTTTGAGGAAATCCACCCAAAAATAGACATGCACACATTCTTCTTTATACAGAGAATGTAGGGATGACTATCTTTCTTTTGTGGGGGGGGGGGGGTTCTTAAGCAAATAGTAGTAAAATTTAAAGTATTCTTCCTTATAAATATAGTATAGGGATTATTGCCTTACATCTTGGTTGGGGTTCTTAAGTTGGGATGCTCCCCCTTCTACTAGCAGTCCTTAATGGGGATTACCATGAGGAGTACTATAATCCCGATTAAGGACTGTTAGTAGAAGGGGGGGCATCCTAAATCCCTAAACCCTACACCTTAAACCCTACACCCTAAACCCAGTTCTTAAGCAAGCCTGGTGCTTCAGGGCTGGTTTCAGATGTGGGCGGATGGACTCCCTTGGCCCTTCCCTTGAAGCCCAATGGACCCTTACAAGCCCAAACGGAGTTTGGTAAGCCCCAAAGCCTAAACGCTAAACCCTAAACCCTATAAACCCGAAGCCTGAACCCTGAACGCCGAACCCCGAACCCTGAACCCTGAACCCTGAACCCCGAACCCCGAACCCTGAACCCTGAACCCTGAACCCTAAACCCTAAACCCTACTAATGGAGTCCGGACCGGACCTGAGGTTCTTTCTCGTCAGCTCCACCTGGATTTTCATGAGGTGAAGTTTCTGCTGGAGGATGGTTTGGTTTAGGGTTGGGTTTAGGGTTTAGGGTTTAGGGTTTAGGGTTTAGGGTTTAGGGTTTAGGGTTTAGGGTTTAGGGTTTAGGGTTTAGGGCTTAGGGCTTAGGGCTTAGGGTTTAGGGTTTAGGGTTTAGGGTTTAGGGATTAGGGTTTAGGGTTTAGGGTTTAGGGTTTAGGCTATAGGCTTTAGGCTATAGGGTTTAGGGTTTAGGGTTCAGGGTTTAGGGTTTAGTGTTTCGAAGCTTTAGGGTTAGGGTTTATACGGTTTACAAGGTTTACAAGGTTTGCAAGGTTTTCAGGGTTTGTAAGGTTTATAGGGTTTAGGCTTGAGGTTGGAATGTTGCCCCCTTATACCAACAGTCCATAATAGGGATACCCTAAACCCTAAACCCTAAACCCTAAACCCCTAGTACCCCCCTACTATACTCTCTATGAAGGACTGTCAGTATAAGGGGGAACCTCCCATCTGGAAGCTCTGGAGCGTTCACCTTGAGGGACAACATGAGCCCCCTAAAAGGGTTTATGGTCCATGTGCTGGCATGGGGTTACAGCTATAGTAGTGTAGGGTATATGACCCCAAGTTTGGGGTTCATTGCGTCCCCATTGTAAGTCCTAACGTCTGAATGACGTTACCCCCATCAGACGCGTGCGCCCCATTTCACAACCTTAACTCCCCATTTTACAACCCGCAAGCCTATCCAGAACGCCCATATTGCAACCAGATGCAGAAGTCTTAACAAGCCTATTTGTATTCTTAGCCCTAAACCCTAAACCCTAAACCCTAAACCGGAAACTTCTAGCATCATCCTTTAGAGCAGCCACGCAGGGTTTGAAAATGAAGTTGGCTGCGATTTGGGCGTTCTTCTTCCAACACCCGAAACCCTAAACCCTAAACCCTAAACCCTAATTTCAGTGGGATGATGGCCGTTCTCTTGTAACTAACTGCAAAGGCAAATACAAAGCGGAGCGCCGTCTCAGAAACTTGTAAACGAATGTGGGTCGGCGTAAACGCGGCGCTGGTAATGGG
>CAJNDS010002770.1:115000-142500 GCA_905221605.1 Symbiodinium natans | reverse complement strand
ATGTCGGAAAAGCTGGGGGATGCCGGTATCAGCTCTCCAGCAAACGCCTATAGATCCCTACCTTATAACCCTGACTTGGACACTTGCTTTATATCTTGCTTAGTTAGGTGAACTTAGTATTTTCAAGGGTTGCGCTGGAGACTCATTTGTGTTTTCTTATACATTGCCTTAGCTGCTGGAAAAAGCAGTTGTGGAAACCCATGGCCTGAAGCCAACCTCTGTTCAATCCTGGACCTTAGAAGCCCCGCAATGAACTCTTAATGTGGGGGAGGGGGCTGGCAGGGGGGGGAACACCAAAGAGGGTCCAACATTATCCTTCACATGACATACGGTAAATCAACAAGCCCAAGAAACCCCAAATTCTGGGCGTATGGTATAATACAGACTCAGTCATACCCATGCCACGGAACAGAATTACGATGCAGCTGCGCAACTCGCAGCTACGGGAGCGGAGAGCCGTCCCCGCTCGTGCAAAGGCTGCGGCGAAAGCCAAAGCCAAGTACATGTTCATCCGCCCCAATGAGCGTGTACTTCAGTTTGCGGGCCATCATTACGTGTACCAGCCCCCTCTCCATAGGGAGGAGAACGAGGATGAGGGCGAGGATCGTGAGGATCCTGATGCCCGGGGGTCCGAGGAGTGAGTTGTTTTTTTTTTGTTTTTACTTATCTCCTTATTCTCCTATTTATATAACACGTAATCTCATTTTTACAAATACATGAACATATACATCCCCCATCATCCTCACCTTTTTTCCTTTTTTTTATAAGGCTGCTTGAGCGCCTGTGTTTCAATGCATGCATGCAAACATTTAAAAAAAATCTCAGGGTTCTCTGGATGGCTAACTGCATCATGGGAGGTGTTGGTTTGATATTATGATGCGTGTGTCTATCTTCTTCGTTTGCTTTCTTTGGCCATCTGGGGAACTCGGGTCTGATCCTTAAATTAGCTCCCCTGAGCTGTTTTCCTTTTTTAGCTGAGCGCCTAATACCAGCATCGGTGGCTCTGGGGCTGGAGCCAGCCTGCCTGTAGCTTCGGGTTTCGGGGATAGTTGGGTTTAACACACCCTTCAGGGAACATCGGCACCCCCTAAACCCTAAACCCTAAACCCTAAACCCCTAAAACCCTAAAACCCTAAAACCCTAAAACCCTAAAACCCTAAAACCCTAAAACCTGTACATGCGGGTGTGCAACCTTGGGGTCCCTTGAAGTTCACGACCTTTGGAACCCGAAATCCGGCATAGCCTAACCGTTCAGGAGGGTTTCGGGTACAGGGTTCACCCTAAACCCTAAACCTTAAACCCTAAACCCTATTTACAGGAGCTCCACAAAGAGCAACAGAAGCTGGGCCATGACGGCATGAAGCTGGAAGACTTCTACGGCTGCCACTTTGCCTGTGCCAACTTCAGGAGCTTCCTCCTTCGGGTTTAGGGTTTAGGGTTTAGGGTTTAGGGTTTAGGGTTTAGGGTTTAGGTTATAAGAATCGCATCTGGCCACAGCACAAAGGCCTCTTTAAATAATTATTTTTGCAGATTCATTGCAATTTTTTTGCAGACGTGGGGTTTCGTGATTTTGCAGACGGGGCCCCGGGGCCCCTGGAGCATTGCAGCTTTGGTTGCAGATTTTTTGCAAGCCGGCTTGCAGATTTTTTGCAGACGGCCCGGCCAGGCAGAAAAGACACCATTCGGGTTTTGTCAATGGGCTTTCTATTAAATTAATAAGCAAAAACCACCGTTTGCAAGAAACATTGCAACAAAATCGCAAAAACATCGCAACCAATTTCGCAAAAAATCTGCAGCCAAAGTCGCAAAAATCCTGCAACCCAATTTGCAATCCAAAAAACCGTTCGCAACAAATTTGCAACCCAGCCCACAACAAATCTGCAAGCCAAAAACCAGCCGCAATCCCAGCCCGCAACCCGGGCCGCAAAAAATAATTATTTGGGCCCCCTGGCTCTGTGGCCATCCACATCTTATAAGGTTTAGGGTTTAGGGTTTAGGGTTTAGGGGGTTGTGTTTTAGGGCTTCCATGGGATTCGTGTTCGCGGTTCAGGATTTACGTTTTTTTTGTGGGGCGTAAGGTTTTAAAGGCTCCACCTGCCCAAAGCTTTTCAACCCTCAAGCCCTCCAGCCCTTAAAACTTAAGCATTTCAAGCGCTTGTTGAACTTGGCCTGGCAGCCGTTGCAGCAGGCACATGCTTTCGTTTAAGGGACCCTAAACTCTAAACCCTAAACCCTAAACCCTAAACCCTAAACCCCCCTACCAATCGCCCTAATTTGGGGGGTGGTGGACTCGTTGGAGTTGCGCAGAGTTGTGGCCAAGGGCCTTGGTCGCTTACCCTTCCTCCTCAGGATCCCACAGGGCATCACAGTGTCGGGCGGTCCAAAGGACGCTAGCAATGGTGGTTTTCCCCAGGCTCTGGGCTTAGGGTTTAGGGTTTAGGGTTTAGGGTGTATGGTTTAGGGTTGAGGGGCTCTTCGGCAAAAGAAATTGAGCAGCAGGCTGTAAACAAGGGCGGGTGGCATCGTCCGTTGGGCCACTCGTCTCGTGGGGGGCAGGGGGGTGTGGGGTTGTTGAACTTTGCCTGACATCCCTCAAGACACGTCCGTTCGGCCGTTCTGGCAAGAGTGGTGCTTCCCTGCAAAGCTCCCACGTGTGTTCGGTTCGTGCGCTTCCTTGCTTTTGCACCCTCTTCTGCAGCACACAAAAGCCCGCAAAACCTACAATGTACCTATATGGGATATACTTGGATCCTAAACCTTTATCCTGGAACCCCTTCAAGGCCCAAGTATATTCTACAACCCTAAACCCCAAACCCCAAACCCCAAACCCCAAACCCCAAACCCCAAACCCCAAACCCCAAACCCCAAACCCCAAACCCCAAACCCCAAACCCTAAACCCTAAACCCTAAACCCTAAACCCTAAACCCTATAGAGCCTAAACCCTAAACCCTACAACCCTGTATAGGTACATGGACTCTTAGGGGAAGCGCGAGCCGGACCGCTTGGAAGACTGAGGCTTGCTCCGCATCCTGGGCGTCACAGATATCCCAAAAGGCTTGCTCCAGGACCCCTGGGGGGGGACAAGTGGGGTTCAGGCTTAGGGATTTTGGCTTTAGGGTTTATAAGGTTTAGGGTTTGGGGTTTAGGGTTTAGGGTTTAGGGTTTAGGGTTTAGGGTTTAGGGTTTAGGGTTTAGGGTTTAGGGCTTAGGGTGTGCATCATTGTACGCGCGCGCGCTCTCGCCAGTTTAGGATACCGGTGTAGGGTTTAGAAACCTCACCTGGACCTAAAGAACCCCAATCTTGCAAAAAACCTACATCCGTCACCCTAATTCGCTAAACCTAATCCCGAAACCCTAATATCAGCTCTTAAACCCTAAAACCGTAATCTCTAAACCCTGAACCCTAAACCCTAAACCCTACTGGCAGGATGCTTACTTGCGCTGCCGGGCAGCCGTGCCTTGGACTGCGGGTTCGATGTTCTTCGGCCGGTTTAGGGTTTAGGGTTGTAGGGTTGTAGGGTTTAGCGTTTAGGGGTTTAGGGGTTTAGGGGTTTAGGGGTTTAGAGTTTAGGGTTTAGGGTTTAGGGTTTAGGGTTTAGGGTTTGGGGGTTTAGGGGTTTAGGGGTTTAGGGGTTTAGGGGTTTAGGGGTTTAGGGGTTTAGGGGTTTAGGGGTTTAGGGGTTTCGGGGTTTCGGGGTTTCGGGGTTTCGGCGGGGTTTCGGGGTTAGGGGTTAGGGGTTTAGGGTTTAGAGTTTATGGGTTTAGGGTTATAGGGTTTAGGGTTATAGGGTTTAGGGTTTGGGGTTCAGGGTGTAGGGTTTTAGGGTAATCGGGTTTAGGGTTATCGGGTTCTAGGGTTTAGGGCTACAGGGTTACTGTTTAGGGTTACAGGGTTCTCGGGTTTAGGGTTATAGCTGTGTGGTGCTTTACTGTAACTTTACATCTTTAACCTTTTTGGGTTTATTGGGTTTCTTAAGAAAGCAGCTAAAAATTAAATTTATAGCTACCCTGCTAAGAGCAGCCAAGATAGGATTCTAGGGTTATAGGGGTAAGAGCCTGTAACACGCCGAGGAGGGGCCGATCGACAAAGCGCAGTTCCTTTCTTGGCGGCTCGCCCGCACGTGACCCAAACCCCTGAGCCGCAGATGGACCTTTTTTTCTGAACCCTTTTCTGTAGGGTTTTGGGGTTGTAGGGTTTAGAGTTTAGGGTTTTGGATATACGACTTGGGGGTTGGGGTTGATGGTTTAGGGTTTAGGGTTTAAGGTTTGAAAAGGACGCTTGAGTTGTGGTAGGATTTGCACAATCCTTGGAACCTCAACTCTGGCCCTTCCGCTTTCGGACGAAACCTCAATCCTGAGCCCTAAATTTAAACAGTTTAGGGTTCAGGGTTCCCTAAACCCTAAACCCTAAACCCTAAACCCTAAACCCTTTGGGTTTAGGGTTCAGGGCCCTCGGGATCTTGCATGTGGTCCCTTTTCTGGGCGGAAGATGACTCTGCTTAGGAGTTGCTTTGGAGGGCTGAGGCGCCATGATCGTAGCGTCTGCCTGAATCCCCAATGCTTGAAACACGAAGCCCTAAACCCTAAACCCTAACCCCTAAACCCCTAAACCCCTAAACCCCTAAACCCTAAACCCTAAACCCTAAACCCTAAACCCTAAACCCTAAACCCTAAACCCTAAACCCTAAACCCTAAACCCTAAACCCTAAACCCTAAACCCTAAACCCTAGCCCTAAACCCTAAACAAGAACCTTCTGATCAAGCCCTCAGCCCTAAACAACTGCAAACTATAAGGTACCGCGATCACATCTTCTGCCTCGCACACAAGCCGACCTTCGCCGGGGACACACAGAAGCCACCGAGCCGACATCGAGTTGAGGGTTTAGGTTTTAGGTTTTAGGGTTTAGGGTTTAGGGTTTAGGGTTTAGGGTTTAGGGTTTAGGGAGCCCCCAATTGCGGTCTTTTTGTTTTGCAGGGTTGCAACAGTTTTAGGGTTTAGTGTTTCGGGTTTGGGGTGCTTAGGGTCTTGGGTTTATAGGGTTGTAGGGTTCATAGGGTTTAAAGGGTTTACAGGGTTTATAAAGTTAATAGGGTTTATAGGCTTTTTGCAGTTTAGGCCCAAAAGGCGGAGCGCATCCCTTGAAGCCTTTCAAGCCTCAGGAGGGCCGACGACCTGACCCTGGAGCTGGCGAAGAAGCATCACTGCTGTTGCACCGACGCTTCAAAGTGTAGGGTTTAGGGTTTGTAGTGCTATGAAAAGGGTTTTCGAGTTTACAGGGTTTGTGCAAGGGGGGTAGGGGGGTGTGGGGGGGGTAGGGGTGTAGGGGGGCTATAGGGGCCCATGGTGGTAGATGGGTGCGGTCGAGGTCGGAAGTCGCTAAGTGGGGGTCTGGGGGTGTCGCGGGCTAGGGGTGTAGGGGGCCCAGGCGCGCAGATGTTTAGGGGTGTGGGAGTTGGGGGTGTAGGGGTGGGGGAGGGAAAGGTTCGGTTCGGTGCGGTATGGCTCCTTCCCTACCCAGCCGGTTCTGCTGAAAAGTGTCATGGTAGGGTTATTATAGGGCTCAAAGGGCTTGCAGGGTCATCATATCGGGTTTGCAAGGTTTAGAGGGTTTGTGGGGTTATTGTAGGGTCTATGGGGTTTGCAGCGTTTGTCGGATTCATAGGGTTTCTATTGTTTTATAAAGTTTATTGGGTTTATTGGGTTTATTGGGTTTGTAGGGTTCATGGGGTTTATAGTGTTTATAGGGTTTACAGGGTTTATAGGGTTTACAGGGTTTATAGGGTTTACAGGCGTTATAGGGTTTACCTTTCGAGTTTCCCTCAGAAAGGCATTGACATGGACAAGGTCAAGCATCAGTTTGACTGCGCCTTGACTGGACATACTTCTATACCTCCCCCCCTCCCCCCACCCCCCCGGTTTAGGGTTTAGGGTTTACGGTTCTGAGGGCAGTTTCATGGTCCCGTAGTATGAGCCCTTACAAGGGTACCTCTTACATACCCCCTATATACGCTATACAAAATAAGGGCCCATGCGTCAGAACCCTTTAAAGGCGGTTGGGGACCCTAAACACTAAAACCTAAACGGCCCTCATCCCTGGACCCTAGACCCTAAACCCTCCAGCTTTTTGTCACTCTTGGACCCCCCTCCACCCTAAAGCTCTAACCCCCTGAACCTGCCCCAAACCCTAGGGCTTCAGGTTGTAAGGGTTTAAGGTCATAAAGCCCTAGAACCGTAAGGAACCCGTAACCCTAACTAAACCCGAAACCCGAAACCCTAAACCCTAACCCGAAACCCGAAACCCGAAACCCTAACCCTAAACCCTAAACCCGAAACCCTAAACCCTAAACCCTAACAGAATCTTGGACCCCTGAAGTCCTCCAGGCCTCAAACGCTGAATCCACAACATGTCGCAACCCGGAACCCTGAAACCACAACTCCCTTGTCCCCTAAGCCCCATAAACCCTATCCCTAAACCCTAAACCCTAAACCCTAAACCCTAAACCCTAAACCCTAAACCCTGAAGAGCCCCAAGAGCCTGAAAGCCCCCAAAAGAGCACCCTCTCAAGATCGAGGCTACGACTTGGACCGGTCGGGCCAGATTGACTACAGCGAGTTCGAGAAGATGAGCCACTGTGGGATTTAGGGTTTTTTGGGGGGGGTTCAGGGGGGGGGGGGGGTTTAGGGTTTAGGGTTTAGCGTTTTTCGGGGGGGATTAGGGGGGTTTAGGGTTTAGGGTTTAGGGTTTAAGGTTTAAGGCCTTCAGGGCTTAGGGTTTAGGGCGTTCACTTCTTCACTGGCTCGGAGGGATTAGGTTGTTTTTAGGGGGGTTGGAGATGGTCGAGGGCTGAAGCCATCCCTTCCTCAGCCCTGAAGCCTCCCTAAACCCTAAACCCTAAACCCTAAACCCTAAACCCTAAACCCTAAACCCTAAACCCTAAACCCTAAACCCTAAACCCTAAACCGTACGTTGGCAGGGCTTCACTTTCGGGGATGGGAGGTCTCCGAATTCCTGAAGTGAGGAACTCCGAACCCTTAACCCTGAACCTTAAACCTAAACCCTGGATCCTGAATCCCGACCTCCACAACCCGCCATTGCGGGTTTAGGACCCCCAAAGCCCTGAAGCCCTGCAGCCCTAGATGTTAAGACCCTCAACCCTAAAGTCCTAAACACCTGAAGACACCAAACCTCAAAGTCCCAAACCTTAAGACCCTAAGCCCGAAATTCTTAACATCCAACAACCCCGAACCCTAAACCCTAAACCTTAAACCCTAAGCCCCTCCCATGTCGAAGGGACTTGCAGAATGGTTTGTACCCCGCCCAGGATGTTGAAGCTGCTCCACGTTTCAGAGAGATCGGCGCCTTGGGCCAGTTCGAGTTCAGGGACTTAAGGGTTTGGGTTTAAGGTTTAGGGTTGAGCGTTTAGGGTTTGGGGGTAGAAGGGGCGAAAGGGGGTAACAGGCGTTGAAGGCTAGGGCTTAGGGGAGTTTAGGGTTTAGGGGTCAAGAGGTGTTGGGCCGCTTCAGGACTCAAAGACCCAAAACTCACGATGCAGCTAGCCCAGTGACTCCCACCCCAGAAACAAGCAAACTCAGCACCGGTTTGGGGTTTGGGGTTTAGGGTTTAGGGTTTAGGGTTTAGGGTTTAGGGTTTAGGGTTTAGGGCGCTAAACCCTTAAACCCCTGACCGTGAGCCCTTGTAAGCCTACTCCAGGACTTGCCACAGAACCGAATCCAGCGCTTCTGGTGCGAATTGGACAAAGACAGGCACCTCGACTGGCCTTTGAGCTTCCCGAGTTTCCGGGGTTTAGGGTTTTGGGGCTTAGGGTTTTGGGGTTGAGGGTTTTGGGGTTGAGGGTTTTGGGGTTTAGGGTTTTGGGGTTTAGGGTTTGGGGTTTAGGGTTTAGGGCTTAGGGTTTACAGTAGAAGTTTTGGAAACATGTGCCTTTCGGAAGGGGCCCACAAACATGATAGTGTTGAAAGGAGGGGGGATCTTGAGCAGAGCTGGGCTTTGGGTCTTGTTCGAAGAGGTCATCGGGTGCATCGATTGGCCCCTGTTTTTATGAGCGCCCCACGCTATCGACAGCGGCAAGCCACCCGAACCTATTCCTTTCGAGACACACAAACTCATTCGAATCGCATGTTTTAGATGACCACTTGCAAGAGGATCCGACATACATACGAAGCTTCCATGCTTCCGGTCGTATCGGTGCCGCCGGGTTTTAGCGTTCTGGGCGTTTAGGTTTGATGGGGGGGTGGTAGTTTTTGGGGTGGTGGGCTTGGCTAAGGACCAATGTACATATGTAGTATATACTTTGGCCTACAGCTGAGATATAGGAGCCCCTTTAAGACGTATATACCATATAGGATGGATCCTTAGGGCTTTCGGCATTCGGATGAAAGAAAGTTCCTAACCTAAATTCAGGAATGGCTACGTGGACTTCACGGAGTTCACGGAATGGTACTTCAAGTACTTTGCCCTCGCGCAGGACCCGAGACCCTGAAGCCCGAAGCCGAAGAAGACAGGGCTTCAGGATTGAGAGTTCAGGGTGTAGGGGTTGTGTGTTTAGGGTTTAGGGTTTCGGGGTTCGGGTTTAGGGTTTCGGGTTTTAGGGTTTCGGGTTTCGGGATTGGGGTGTTCACACCGGGGCGTGTCGTCCAGCCTGGAACCCCATGCTCCCCAGAATTGGTGGAGGCTCCAGGGTTCTGGTTCCCCACAGGCGCAGGAGTTTCGAAAGCCCTAAACCCTAAACCCTAAACCCCAAACCCCAAACCCCAAACCCCAAACCCCAAACCCCAAACCCCAAACCCCAAACCCCAAACCCCAAACCCCAAACCCCAAACCCCAAACCCCAACCCCAAACCCCAAACCCCAAACCCCAAACCCCAAACCCCAAACCCTGGCCCTAAACTCTAAACCCTAAACCCCAAACCCCAGCCCAAACGCCAAACCCTAAACCCTTCACCCTGAACCCCTACCACTGCAGGAGACTGGTCCTCTCGAGGCAGGGCGACCGTGCTGCAGCCTTCCATGTCTCTGTAGATGTACATATATATGCCATGGACTCTTCCGCTGCATCCACATCCTTCACCTACTCTCTCTCGCTCTCTCTCTCTCTCTCTCTCTCTCTCTCTCTCTGCCTCTCTCCCTCACACTCTCTCTCTCTCTCTCTCTCTGTCTCTGTAGATGTACATATATACTAACGAGTATGTATATATATATATATATATATAGATGCATACATAATATGTAGAGTATATGATATATATATATATATATGTATATTTTGTACATGTAGTACATGTTCACCTACTCTCTCTCTCTCTGTGCATATAATGTACATACGCTATATAGTATCTTTAAGAGTTCCCAGGTTCCATAGCCTAAACCCTTAACCCTAAGCCGACAAAGAACTCTTAAAGATACTATACCCATGTGCATGTATAATCCCGAGAATATATCTAATTATATATATATATATATTATGTAGAGTATACTATATATAAAATACATGTAGCAATATATATATATATATATATATATATATATATATATAGTATTTATAGTATATGTAGTAAATACATAGTATCTATGGACCCGCCTAGTCCCGGTCCAGGCCTTCTACGCCTCCTTCGGGCCGACGGCGCAGCACTCGGCAGCACTCGCCCCCATGTGCAAGACGGACGCTTGTCTGGTTTAGTGGTCTATAGGGTTTTGGGGTTTAGGGTTTGGGGTTTGGGGTTTGGGGTTTGGGGTTTGGGGTTGGCGGGTGGTGAAGGGTCTGGGCAGGGAAGCTGTTTCAAGGTTCGGGTTGGTTTTCCTGGAAGCCGCGCATCTCTTGGGTACCCTTCAAGACCCAATTAGACACTATATGACTCTAAGCCCTAAACTCCAAAACCCTGTACCCTAAATCCTAAATCCTAAACCCTGAACCCTGAACCCTAAACCCTAAACCCTAAACCCTAAACCCTAAACCCTAAACCCAACGGACATGACCTTGGGGCATGTTATGAGATGGCAAAAGAAGAGCCAAGGTCCCGGTGAATACCTTTCCTACTACTGAGTAGGCTCTTGAGACGCGTATTCTAAGGGTTTAGGGTTTAGGGTTTAGGGTTTAGGGTTTAGGGTTTAGGGTTTAGGGTTTAGGGTTTAGGGTTTAGGGTTTAGGGTTTATTAGGGTTTAGGGTTTAGGGTTTAGGGTTTAGGGTTTAGGGCTACTTGTACCGCCAAGGTAGATTCTCTTAGCAACTCTTTTGTTCACAGGCAGCAGCCGGCATGGCTTTTATCCAGCTTATTTATCCAGCTTACTTCGCCAATGGTGTTGAAATTTATAGTTTGCGGCTCTCGCTGTTTGTAGCAACAGATTAAGTTCAACCGTTTCAACTCCTAAACTTTAGAAACTCCAAATCCTAAACGAAACCTCATAATTCTTGGTTGTTGACTTTAAGGGCTAGGGTTGTTCGGCTACTGAACAGCACGACCTGCCCCACGATCCCTAATCATCTATACCCTAAATGAGTCCCGTCTCTACGCAATACCCTGACCCCGCGAATCAAAACCTTAAAAATGCCTTAAACAAGGCCCTGAAAAAGCCCCAAGAAGGCCCTAAAAAGGCCTTACACCCCAGGAGTCGGAGTCGGAGTGGAGCAAGTGCTCCGTCCTCCACCGCCTGTCGAAGTACCAGGAGCCTAAGCTTCAGGGGGTCGGGGTTTAGAGGTTTTAGGCCGGAGAACGGGAGGTACCGCAGAGCTATGCAGCTTCGGTAGGACCCTAAATAAAGCAGGCCCGAAGCCCTTCAATCCGAGGGGCGTGTCACCAGAACGACCAGATCTATGCTGGGGCTTATGGGGTGTAGGTGGCAGTAGGGTTTAGGGTTCAGGGCTGAGGGCCAAGGCAACAGGACGTCTTCCACATACTAGTACAGGGTGTGGGGCTTAGGCTAGGGTTTAGGGTTGCTAGTGCCGACACCGGCCTCACAACAGGACACTGCGGAAGACCCCTGGCCACGGTTCGCATTCCAGCGGCTTTGGCACGAGATGGGTTCAGGGCGAAGTTTCCCCCAGCCCGAAGCTTCAAAACTCGGGATCGAGCCAGATTTTTACCCTAAACCCTAAACCCTAAACCCTAAACCCTAAACCTTAAACCCTAAATTTCATGTTATAAAGACCAAATAGTTGAGCTCAATATGCAAGAGAGCAGAGGCCCAGATTGGGGTTGGCTCGATTAGTTGGCCCTGAACCGTATCAAAGCCGGCATTTCGTTTCTAGCAGCCTTGGGGTAGTATTGCCCAAAGCCGCACTTTCTACACCTTCGGTGGCTTAGGGTCCTGAACCCAAAACCCTAAGTTCTAAATCCTAAATCCTGAAACCCCCAGCCTTGAAAGCCTGGAGTTTTCTGAGAGCCGACCACGATCTGTCCCACAGAAGAAGAGCGCGGCGACGCAAATTGAATAATGACCGCCGTCGAGTTAGGGACCTACAGTTCAGGGTTTAGGGTTTAGGGTTTAGGGTTCAGGGTTCAGGGTTCAGGGTTTAGGGTGTAGGGTGTTGTGTTGAAGGATCATTGCGGGACCTCGAGATGTTTCACACCTGCACTGCTTTTGGGGAAACCCTAAACCCTGGACCCTTTTGTGGTTTAGGGATATTTTTCTGGGTCATCCTACAATCAATCGTGTGGGTAGGAAGCCTCATGGTGCCCCAAAGCAACAGAACCTTAAACCATCTTCTTGCCATATCTAGCCTACCCAAAGCAACGCCTAACTAAGTTAAGGCTGAAATAAGGGTTGGTTGGGGCTTGATGGTGGGCAGGCAGTTGGGCGGGGGGTTACAGCATGGGAGTGCCTGTTCGAAAAGAGCCGGCCGCGCAGAGAGGTGAGGGTATACTCTACAGGCCAAGTTTGCTGCAGACCACCTTTGCCGTAGTTCTTCTCAAAAACCTCCAACCGCTTGGCTTGGTTACTTTGTCTGAGCTGCCCTTGGGCCCCTTGTTGGGGGTCCCCACCTGCCCCCCCCCCCCTCCCCCCCGACACACACAGAGGGCTGCTATTTGCTTACGAACCCCAAAAGAAAAACAATAATCTCTACATTACCCTCAATAAGGAAGAATGTTTTTTTTTCCGGGTTTCTTAAGCAAATAGTGGAGGGGTGCTGGGCAATTTTTGTGAATTGGCGTTGAGCTTCTCCATGCAGTTGAGGGGCTTCGAGCAAAGGCGTTCTGGAAAGCCTCTGCCCTTGCAGCCCACTACAGAGCGCAGCGTGGAAGGCTTCCTCTGAGGTCTCTCCAGAGAAAACAGCTTGACATTCCAGGGCCAAAGACCCAATGAATGACTGTACTAACAAAGAAACCCCCCTTGGGAGGGATTGGGGGGGGGGGGGGTTGAACCCTCAACCCTAGTTTAGAAGTGTTTGGGTACCTAAACCCTAAACCCTAAATCCCAAACTCTTCTCCTAAACCCTAAACCCTAAACCCTAAATCCCAAACTCTTCTCCTAAACCCTGAATCCAAGGCGGAGGCAGACCGTGGGATGAGACCCGCCAAAGATTCACGGCGCGGGGTGGGGGGTGTTGAAAGTTCCGCACAACTCCCTAATCCTTTAGGCCGAAACGAACCCTAGAAGGGTTTAGAGTGCAGAGTTGAGGGTTTAGGGTTTAGGGTTTAGGGTTTAGGGTTTAGGGTTTAGGGTTTAGGGTTTAGGGTTTAGGGTTTAGGGTTTAGCCATAAAAGGTTTATGGTCCATATTCCTTAGTAGAATTTATGTAGTCTAGGTTTTATGACCCCATTTTTCGGGTACATTCAGTCCCCCAGGATTGTGTTCAGGAGTATGACTCTTAAGCCGCTTGTAGGGTCTGAGCATTGTTCCTTGTAGGGATTAGGGTTTGAGTATTGCTCCTTGGGGTCTATAGGGTTTGCGATTGAGTTCAGGGGTTCGGGCCGGGTTGAGAGTTTGTACCCTAAACCCTAAGAAACTAAACCCCAAGACCCGAAGCCGTAAATTGAGCCCTAAACCCAAGCAAACCCTTCTACGCCCTCAATCCCCAGGGGTAGCTAAGACCCAGAGTACACCCTTATTCCCTTGAGGTTTCCTTAAAAGCCCCCTTATTCTAGTGATTTCTAAACGATTTACTTCAAGTCTGAGTGTGTTTTTGCCCGTTTTCATTCATTTCCGGAATGTTATTTCATTTTCCGCTATCTAAGTTTGTTGGTTTTAATTGCTTTTCATTAGTCTGAATCGAGCTTATGAGTTACATCTGGTCTTAGCCAGTATTTGAAGTAATTCTTAGTACCAGTTAATCAGATTTTTGCTTGGTGTTATAACGATCTTAAATAAACAATGCGTCTCGGAGTAGTTGCGCGCTGAATCGGATCCTGGTTTTGGTCGGTCACAGAAGACATCCCCGGCATTCTGTGCTTTCAGCTGGAGAGGGTGGGTTAATCGGGTCGATCGGGTGGGCTGGAGGGGTTGGGTTTTCTTGATGGAGAAAAAACACATGTGGAAACAGAGAGGGCATGCACGGCCCACCTTTGCATTCCTCTCTGAAACGAAAACGAGAAATATGAGGATAATGCGGAAAGCCCGGATGCAGGTGTTTCACGATTTTCGTTTCCTAGCAGGACAAGATAAAGGCAAGCGCAGGAAAAACGATGAAAGACATCCTTTTCGAAACTTGCCTCATTCCATTCTATCTCCCTGTTCCCTTTTGTTTTGAACGAGCCAGAGTAAAGAAAAGGAGATGTTCCACTTCTCCACTCTTTTCCAAGACAAGAAAGACAAGGAAGAACTTGGAAGAGGAAAACACGAAGAAGAAGGTAACGAGGTTACTTTCCGTTGTTCGTCATGATCGCCGCCCCTTTGCTTTGTGGCAAAGAAGAAATTAGAGAGTGGAGGAAACAGGGAAAGAGAAAAAAGGGAGGGAGGCCACACTTTTCTGAAACAAAAGGGAGGGCAGAGAGTGGGGTCAGCTGGCGCGTTGGGGTTTGAGGCACAAGAAAAAACGACCCTCCGCCTGAATCTCAATATTCTACATTGTGCTGTTGAGCCGCGTTGAAGTTGCGCAGCTTTCTTGCGGGTCATTGAACTAGACAGGTTTCGGTTCCCGGCCCTTAAAGGATTCAACAAACGTCGTAACACTGAGCGATTCCATGGGTAACTTGTGTCGTGTCTTTGGCTTTTGACCTGGTTCGCTTGGTTCGCTTGTGTGACGTGCTCACCATCCGACTGCTGGGGCTGGCGGGGCAAATGCCCGAACCGCCGCGGCATGATCCAGCGACGGATCCTGCGCTCCATGCTAGAGGGCCTTGCGGCTGCCTTTAACGTCGCTGGGATGGCGCTGGCGACGGCGCTGTTGCGCCGGCGGCGCGGTGTGACAGCGCCGCAGCCAGAGCCGGCGTGGCTTGGGAGCAAGACGCGGGTTGCAGTATGGGAGCAAGGAGTCAGGGTCTACGTTCTGGGGCTTGGGATACGGGCGTTGTGCTAAACCCTTGCCTCTTGACAGTGGATTGGGCCGGCCATAGACATGTTGCCTGTGCTTATCCCGAAACCAGCGTGGCACAAGGGCGAGCTCTGTCTCTCTGTCTCTCTGTCTCTCTGTCTCTCTGTCTCTCTGTCCGATTCGACTAGCGATTCGACTGCCTTCAGAAGGCCATGGGATCTGCAGGGGTATCCGACCGCGTCTCGGCCTGCGCTGTTTCCAACTATGCACAGGTGCTCCGCGTTGACCCCTTGAGCAACGAGGCAAGCCTGTTGCAAAGGTAGCTTCGCCGTCTTCTGCCGGACCAGCTATGAGCCCACGCATCGCCACCATTTTTTCGTGCATTTACTACGCGCCCAGTACCCCCGCGCGGATCGCGACAAATATTGCCTCACCGGCCCGGGCTCCGCTGGCATTAGTTGGCTTCGTGGTTTTCCACATGATTCGACACCATGCACGAGGCCAAAGCACGCAACATAAGCGACGTTTCAAGGCCTCGCGAAATCGTGCCCAAGCCCCCGCTTTGGAAACAGTACGATTTTCGTCCAAATTGCGACCGCCGCTCGAGGAACGCCGTCCGCGTATCGCAGGCGTTTCGCGGGCGTCTCACGCACAACTCAGTCAATCGAACTCTCATTTAACGTAAGAATCCCTAAAGTCGGCGCACTGTTTGGAGCATATTGAACCCCTGGAGCCTTGGCATTGCAGGACCAACCTGAGTGCATGTTGCACTTGCGGCGCCCCATCTGAAGAGGGTGCCACGGTGCACATGCATGAGGGCCAAGCCGTTTGCTTCGCCCATTGGCCGAAGCTGCCTCTCGGTATTTTGGGGTCGAAGGTTGGGTGATGGTTTGAGGGGCTACTGGCGGGTGTGTAGCCGAAGTTTGCCGCTTTTAGATTCAGGTTTATGTGCTTTATGTTTAGAAAGCTACTGGCATGGATCAGAAACACGGGGTGTCACAAACACTTTCGAGCATAGTTACAAATGCAGCATGAAGATCATGAGTCGCGTTGCAGGTATCCAGGAGCCCATCTTCTTGGTGCTGGGGTTGCTCTTCTCCAAAACATCGCTAGTGTCTATGCTGCTGACCTGGGTTTAGGGTCGGTGTTAGTCGCCTCGGCTGTCGCGCCATCAACCTTGGCTTAGCCCTGGTTTCATCCGATCTGTGGATGGACACTTCTCAAAGTCATGCTGTGGCAAAGAGCTGCACTGACCACCACCTGACCCTGTTTTACGTGGACCAGATCTGTCCATGTTCTCGGTCTTTCAGCGCAACTCCGTTCTTAAGGTTTCTTCTGGCGATTCAATTTCTTCGTGAGATTTCAGAAATGTCCTCTAAAACACGAATTTGATTTTCTCTATTTCTTTTTGAATGAGCTTCTGATCTGAAATATGTAATGATGATATTCGTAGGTTCCGTTCAATTGATAGTTCTCATCAACTCTAGTGAGTGCAGATTATCACAGAAAAGAAAAGAAAGAAAACGACCCAAGAAGTCTTGCTAGACCATAAAACCGTAAACCGTTTCATGAGCTCCTTGCTCCAGCTTCCGCCCCCAAGCTCCTACGAAACAAAGCCGAAAGCGCCCCTCCGCGAGGACGCCAAGGCGTGGTCGGAGTACCAGCATGCGTCTGGACGTAAGCATCCGACACTGACTTCCAAGACCCTCTGAGGAGATGTTCAGGGTTCCTCCACATGTCAGGGTTTCGGTTTAGTGTTTAGGGTTTAGGGTTTAGAGGCCCTGTGATCTCGACATCCTTTCATGGGGTCTGGGACACTGAATTTCCGCCATGCCTTGAAGAGGGCCTCCGAGCCCAGGACGCAGGATTCCTAGTGTAGGGCTCAAGTACGAAGAAGTTTCAGTTCCATAACCAAGACGTTAGCCCTTCGCCCCGTCGGGCCCCAAACTCTAAGGAAAGACTTCCCCACAATGTTGCAATCAGCAGTCAGAGCAGCCAGAGCAGGTCTAAGGAAAGAGTTGCGAATGCGACTTCCAACGCTGTGACATTCCAGCGCAGTAACCCACAGGATCCATGTACCTATATACTTGGGCCCTAAAGCTGCTATATAGGAACCTCTTTAAGGCATAAGTATATACAATATAGGTACATGGATCCTTAGATCAAACCCTGAACCCTAAATCCTAAACCCCACAAGCTCGGCACCGTGATGGGTTTGCCCAGTACGGACACCCTTCTCCCATGAACCCCCAAACCCCAAGCGATCAAGCAAACAACCAGCCCCAAAAAACTCGTAAGCCCCCTACAAATGCCTGAGTCCAGTAAACCCGAAGACCTGGAACTAGGAGTTGGTTTTTTTTGGGGCTAAACCCTAAACCCTAAACCCTAAACCCTAAACCCTAAACCCTAAACCCTAAACCCTAAACCCTAAACCCTAAACCGCGAGTTTCAGGGTCCGGCTCGGAGAGCTCGTGGGGCACCAACAACAGCTTCGCAGATGCAAACCAACATTCTCTCGGACCCTCGCCCTATACCTTACTTCGCCTTTAGCTGAACTTTAAACTTTTTGGGTTTCCTTTTTTAGTAGGAATATGAAAGTTTAACCTTTTTTCCCCTTGGTCATTGGAGAAGTAAGATACGCATTATGAAAAGTGCTCTCATGCTCACCAGAAATATTTAGGGTTTTAGGGTTTTAGGGTTTTAGGGTTTTAGGGTTTTAGGGTTTTAGGGTTTTAGGGTTTTAGGGTTTTAATGCAGGGGACAAGGGACCTAGATGTTGGTATCTTCCCAGATACCCCTGAACAGCTCGGGTGTAGTTGCAGGCTTTTTGCTGCACAGCAAGTTGGCAGCATTAGGAGATAGATGTTTTCTGAAATGCGCTAGCTAGAGGGGACCGCAAAATGCGCTTTTCCCGCTGGCGATGGCTGCACTGTTATACAAACCGATCTTTCAAGGTAGTCTTAATTTCAAGGACAAATGTGGGCACGTGCTGCGGGCATGACGTCCTACTGCATAGCAGCAGAGGTTAACACTCCGAAGTCTCTTCCTTAGCCCTAAGAATCCCCAAACCCTATGAAACAAAACAAGGCGCATGTTGTTCAGAACCTGGGTTGAGGTTTGGTGGGGGTCGGGGGGTCCGGGGGGGTGGTGTCAGGGGGGGGTCAGGCTGGGGTAAGGGGGTGCGAGGGAGGGGGGTAAAGGGAAGGATCAGGGCTTTCGAGGGTTCAGTGCCCAAAAGGGCATGAGGTTTTAGGGCTTCATGGCGCGGCACGCCCATGCGCCAAGTTTTGTCACCTCGCAGCTCCAAGCTATCATGGTGCTGCGGCCCCCCCGCCCAGTTCAGAGGCGGGCGCTTGCCGAATGATGGCTCGCGTGCTTCTCGTACCCACCCTACACCCTAAACCCTAAACCCTACTGTAGACTCTAAACCCTAAACCCTATACCCCAAGCCCCTAAAAGCGACTTGGTAGACAAGTAAACTTCTTACATTCAGAAGGGGTACATCAGCACAGTGATTTCTTTCTGGGCGGGGGGCTGGATAAAGAAGACAGTAAAGGAATGGCAGAAGAAACCCAAAACGGTCCCTCCAACAAGGTGCCGGAATTAGGGTTTAGGGTTCAAGGTTTTGGGTTTGGGGTTTGGGGTTTAGGGTTTGGGGTTTGGGGTTTAGGGTTTGGGGTTTAGGGTCTAGGGTTTCGGTTTAGGGTTTAGGGTTTAGGGTTGAGGGTTGAGGGTTGAGGGTTTAGGGTTTAGGGTTCAGGGTTCAGGGTTCAGGGTTCGGGGTTCGGGGTTCGGGGTTCGGGGTTCGGGGTTCGGGGTTCGGGGTTCGGGGTTCGTTTCGGGTTACACTCAATGTGCAGCCTGACCATGAATCTTTAAAGACCCACAAGCCCGAAAAACCGCCAAATCCCCAGATCAACCTGGAAATGTGAAGCTGACTACGGACCTAGGTTCAGGGGGTTGGTTCGGGTTACTTGAGCTTGGTTGGAAAGATGGTTGGGGTTAGGTTATGTAGTTTTGGGCGGCTCCAACAGGTACCGATGTTCGAGTATTCCTATCAACCTCCCCCCCCCCCCCCCCCGGCACACTCCCTAACCGGCCCTAACCCTAAACACTAAACTCTAAACCCTACCAAACCCTTAACCCCACACCCCTCAGCCCAAATGGCACGCTGAGCCTCTTCGTCGCGAGCTGCCGACCGATTCGTGGGACCGCCCCCGAGAAGTTTCAATCGCAGGGGGACACTATACACGCAACAGGCCCTAAATGGGTTTACAGGGTTTAGGGTCCTTATAAACGCTAACTAAAACTTGAAAATAGAGGGTTTGAAGTTTAAGGCAAAACCCCAAACCCCAAAACCCTAAACTGCACACTCAAACAGGCTCCCTTCGGAGGTTGCATTGAAGAACCTGGAGACTCCAACCTGGAGACTTGTCGGGTTGTAGCGGGGTTCGGTGTTTCGATGGCAACCCCTAGACCCCAAAACCCTCACCCTGAAGAAGGGGCTTTGGGGTTTAGAGGGTTTAGGGTTTAGGGTTTTAGGGCTTAGGGTTTAGGGTTTAGGGTTAAGGGTTTAGGGTAGTTTAGGGCTTGGGCCAACCCATAGAACTACCCGGACCTACGTTTATGAGGTTCCCTTGTTGCGGGTTCTTGTTCCTCCGTTTGAGGCAACTAGAACGTCAGACCCGTGTTCAGGGCTTAGAACCCTATGGCTTCTCTTCTAAAATAGGCCTCAAGAGGCCAAATTTGATAGGATAGGTGACTACGTACCCTGAAGTCTGAGCCCTAAGCCCTAAACACTAACCCCTAACCCCGATCAGCCCGACTTAGCCCGCCCCCGCCGCCCCCCACCCCCGCCCCCCCGAACCCGAAGACCCCAAAGCCCTAAGTTCTGGCAGCGCCAAACGTTGGCGTCCCCCTACACCGAGATGCTCCAAAGCATTTCACGCCCACGTGGCCTTGCCCACAGTTCCTCCCACCTATGATGGGGGGCTAGTGCAAGAGCCTGTTCCTCTCTCGGCCGCTGAAAAGACAAGAGAGAGAGAGAGGGAGGGAGAGAGAGAGCAAACGAGGTTTAGGATCCCAGCTCCTCAGGTTTGAGCCATTTACGGTTTGGAGTTTAGGGTTTGTGGTTCATCCTGTGCCCTACAAACCCTAAACACGACCCTACTGTCCCTACTCTCAAACACTGCAAGCTGGGCCTTCGGATCAGTACTTTGAGGTTCATGGTACTTCTCAACCAATTATAACTGCACTTGTAGCTGTACTTGTAACCATATTCGGGCACTTTAGTGGCTTATAAACTTATAAGTGAGTTATAAGTTATAAGTGCAGTTTTAATTGGTTCTAGATCCTAGCAACTCCAAGCCCTTAGACGCCAATGGTATGCATTGTGTCGCTAACAAGTTCTTTGGACCCCTCACCCCCTATGCACCCTCAAAACACAGCTCCAAGAAGGGGCCCTAAACCCTAAACCCCAAACCCCAAACCCCAAACCCTAAACCCCAACCCTAAACCCTATGTCGGAACCTCCCCCCCCCCCCCAACTTTGGGCTCATAGGGTGCCTGACCAGGAGCAGGTCAATCAGCTTGCCGCCATTGCCGAGGTTTGGGCCTGGGTTTAGGGTTTAGGATTTAGGGTTGGGTTTAGGGAGGTTTAATGGGTTCGGGTACTCGGCGTGAACGAAGCTATTACCGGGTTTATAGCTTGTGGGGTTTGGGGTTTAGAGCTGAGGGTTTGGGGTTTAGGGCTTGTGGTTTAGGATTTTGGGGTCAGCTTTTAGGGTTTTTCAGTTTCAAAGGTTTTGGTCAGATGGCAAACCCCAGAACCCTGAACCCTAAACCCTAAACCCCTAAACCCTAAACGCCAGGAAAGGGTTCCCTTTCTGACCCAGGGGTCTGCCCTTCTCCGAAAGCCGTCGCCTGACAGTTCGTTGCGAAATCCTGCTCAGTATGCTCCTTTTGGGTTTGGTCTAGGGATAAGGTTTTAGGGTTTAGGGTATAGGGTTTAGGGTTTAGGGTTTAGGTTTTAGAAGCCCCCCCAAAGCGGATCCTCTCTTTCTGCCCCGGAGGAACTTACGGATGCACTGGAGGCACGGAGTTTTCATTTTTTTCATATTTTCTTGGTTGCTGATCCTACTGGTTTGGGTTTTGGGTGTAAGGGTTTAAGGGCTTCAGGGCTTAGGGTTTAAGGTTTAAGGTTTAGGGTTTAGGGTTTAGAGTTCTTAGCAGGGAATGGGGGAATCAGGTACCTTAAATCCCCTATATATTGTGTATACCATTTTAAGGGTTTTATGGAGTACCTCATTTTCTCGGGTTTTTGCGGGCTGTTTTTGGGTTTTTAGGGTCGAAGGCGATGAGGCTAGGGTCAGGGAGGCTGGGGAGTCAGTCTGGGGATGCAGGGTTTTCAGGCTAGCTTCTACGGGGCTTAGGGCTTCGGCGTTGCAGGGGTTTAGGATTGAGGGATTAGTTCATTCGGGGCTTCGGGGTTTTGTGCCCTTTTGTTATTGTAATGCTTTCCTTTTGAGTCATGTGTGGGGCGAGAGCCTGGACCCTAAACCCCAAACCCTAAACTAACCCTAAACCCCAAACCCTAAACCCTGAACCCTTGACCGTAGAGCCTAGAGGGTTTAGGGTTTAGGGTTGCGTGCCAGGCCGCCAAGACTGTCGAGGATCAGCTTACAGAAGAGCTCCAGGAGGCCGCCATGTGAAGATTCAATGTGGGAGTTTCCTCTGGGTTTAGGGTTGAGGGTTTAGGGTTTAGGGGGAGTATAGTATTTTCGGGACATATACAGGGGTTCCCCTATTTAGAAAATGTCGCGTTCATGTTTCTCAGGAGATCTTATACGACCCCGCCTTATACCTAATCCCTACACCGATGCACCTCAAATGTACACATACTCTCGGCCAACCAGAATGTACGCTAGTGTGAACTTTCCATAACAAATCCTTGGTATGCTGCCCGCACCCAACCTACCCCCTACCCAAGATCAGGCCCACATCCCTGATCTGCTTGCCTCCCCCCCCCCCCTTCCTAGCCCCCCCAACCCCAAAAAAGAACAAAAAACAAGAAACAAAAAGTAAAAAGAACAACAACAACTAGCAGGAACATACCTAGAAGTTCTTCTTGGTTTCGAATGATTTGAAGATTGGGGGAGTTCCAAGTAGCCCCGAGTATACCTCTCAGGCCACACGCTGGGTGCCCTCAAACGCCTCAATTTATTAGTGTTTCTGGTGTAGGGGCTTTGGGGCTTAGGGTTTAGGGGGCGCAAGGTGCGATCCTGTACTACGCCCGCCCGGGCGAAGGGTTTAATTAGGGTTTAGGTGTAGGGGGTAGGGCCGATACCGCCACGATGATGTTTACCCGACTCGAAATGGTTCCCAAAGAAGGTAGTTAAGATGGGGGCGTGATCCCATAGAAAGTCCAAGAACCAGAACATAAGCCCAACAGACCCAAAATTGAACACGTCTTGCTGTGACACGCAGAGGCTGCACAGCGACTTCAGCAAGCCGAGGCACACAGTTCCGAGGACGCGCCGGTTTTTAATGTTTAGGGTTTAGGGGTTTAGGGGTTTTGGGTTTTGGGGTTTAGGGGTTTAGGGGTTTAGGGGTTTAGGGGTTAGGGTTTAGGGTTTAGGGTTTAGGGTTTGGGGTGAGCAGGGGTTGAATATTCTAGCAAATGCCCCGGCAGTACCCCTAAATCCCTAAGCACTATTCCCTTATTTTCATGATGAGCGCTCTAAGGGTCCATGTACCTACAGAGTGTATGGTGCAGATTCGCACCCTAAAGCCATGAGATAGGAACCAAAGTATATGCTTTTGGGGCTTATGTTTTGGGGTTTAGGGATAGGTACATGAACCCTTGAGGAAACTAGTTTGAGAATGGTCCTCTTGCTCCCTAGTTTTGTTTTACAGGCGAACCTAGTTTTTTGCGGCTTTTTGGACTTTTGGACGCTCCAGCCCAGCGCCAAATATGAGTCAGCACTAGATTTTAGGGTTTAGGGTTACTAAACCTAAATCCTAGACCGAAATTCGGCTGGGGTAAACATGTGATAAGGTCCACGGGGTGCTCAGGACAGCTGCGAGATACCCTAAAACCCCTAAGCCCAAAGCCGTAAAACCCTAAGCCCTACCCCCAACCCGAAACCCTAAACCCTAAACCCTAAACCCTAAACCCTAAACCCTAAACCCTAAACCCTAAACCCTAAACCCTAAACCCTAAACCCTAAACCCTAAACCCTAAACCCTAAACAAACCAGCCTACTCACGCCGAGCCTTTGTGCCCACAAGGATGCAAAGCTCCGCGCTGAACTTGTCGGAAGGCCCAGGTGTCCGAAAGTCTGAGGACAGTAAACATGGTCCCTCAGTATGGGTTTAGGGTTTAGGGTTTAGGGTTTAGGGTTTAGGGTTTAGGGTTTAGGGTTTAGGGTTTAGGGTTTAGGGTTTAGGGTTTAGGGTTTAGGGTTTAGGCCCTGGGCTTTTTGGGGTATAGAAGGGGTATACAAGGGTTCCCCAATCAAGTGCCCACACTAAGGGACAATGCAGCTGCCCTGAGAGACATCACTACACCCTTAACCCAGAACCGGGAACCACAGCGAAATACCGCGTTTAGAGGAGTTCGAAGAACAGGTCAGGGTTTAGAGTTTAGGGCCTTTCTGGGTTCAGTTTCCGTTCTTTCTTGCAGCTGACCAAGCTGAAACCCAAAACCCCCAAACCCTAAACCCTAAACTCTACACCATAAACCCTATAATTAATTAGACCCTAAACTGCGAACCAAACCCGAAAACCTGCACGGTGAAGCCACGAAGTCCCTAAAGCCACCACCGAAGCCCGGAATCCCACAACCCCTACACCCTAAACTATGGTTTGGGGATTCTTTCGGGTTCGGATAGAAGGTTTAGGGTTTAGGGTCAGGGCCTGGGTTTTGTATTCAGGGTTTAGGTTTTAAGTCGAAAACTCTTCCTACAGTACCCGCTGCATGTTACAACCCTGAAGCCCAACAACGAAGCTTTGAAGACGCCATGAGACACCCTTATCCCCAGAATCGAAGCCCTAACAAGGCCATGAGCCACCCTAAACCCTAAACCCGAAACCCTAAACCCTAAACCCCAAACCTGACACCCTAAACCCTAAACCTTAAACCCGCCTTTTGAATCGGCTCTTTCGACCAAGGCCACAGCTACTGAAGAGCTTGCGGCCCTGGAGCCCGGCGGGAGAAAAGGGGGGTTTAGGGTTTAGGGTTTAGGGTTTAGGGTTTAGGGTTTTTAGGTGTTTTAGGGTGGAGGGTTTAGGTTTTAGGGTCTAAGGTTCGGAGTTTTGGTGTTTAAGGTTTCGGTGGAAAAGGCTGTATGTAGGGTGAGGCTTGGGGATTTGGGGTTCGCTACTATCGAAGGACTGTTGTTCTTAATGCCGAATTGCCTAAATTGCCTAAACCTTTTATAAACCCTAAACTCTAGACCCTATAAACCCCAAACCCCCTAAATTGACTAAACCAACCCTTGTTCCCTGTTATTGGAACCCTGAACCCTAGACCGGCGGCGGGGGGGGGGGTTGAAATCTACACCCCCGAAGATCGTCGAACCCCCACGAGGCTTTAGGGCCCTGAGGGTCTTTCGGGCCTATTGGGGCCTTTAGGGCCTATTAGGGCCTTTAGGGTTTAGGGTTCCCCCTCAACCCCAAAACCCTAAACTTCGAGACCGATGGCTGAGGCCGAGAGAGCCCACGTGCGAGAGCTGCGCGCCTAGCATCCTCTATACAGAAGCTCCAAATCGCCTGTACTACTATGTGCCTTAAGAACCCCAAATCAAAAGAGACAAGAATCCTTAGATTACCCTTATCAGGAAGAATTTAAATTGTTGAGGGTTCTCAAGCAAGTAGTTTAAGTAGGGATGAGGGTTTCGGGCTTGGGGTTTGGGATCCCAAGCCTGTTTTGAGTAGATTACTGCTCTTAAGCCCCACAAGGGTTCTGTAAGCCCCTAAGCCCAAAATCCTAAGAAAACAGGCTGAGACTCTGAAGGCAGACCGTTAAAGTGCAGGCGCATTCGCTAATTCAGGGGCTTTTGGAGGTCTTGGCGGGTCATCCGGCTCTCGACGCGGGGCTTTCTTCGGGTTTGGGTTTCTTGGGGGTTTGGGGGCTTAGGTTTCTTCGGTTCTTTTTGTGGTACTCGGTCCAGTCTAAGCTTTCCAGGGTTTAGGGTTGAGGGTGAGACGATGTTTGGGGTTTATGGCGTTCGCAGAAGTGCTGACCCTGGCAAGGGTTCCCCACAGCTTTGAACAGTCGAAATCCCTTGAAGAAACCCGAGGGAAACCTCATGCAAACACTCTAACCTCTCAACACCAAATCCTAAATCCTAAACCCAATACCTTCAACCCACTAGTTACCACTCAACCTACTCAATCTGCCTTCTTGATCCGAAGCACCCCCCGGCCTCGGCTTTGCTGTTCGGCCCTGCTCCCTAAACCCACTGAGCCCTTAAAGCCCTTAAAGCCCTTCGAGCGCTTGAAGCCCTTTAAGTCCCTGTAAAGGCCTCAGAACCCTTTTAAGCCCTTGAGGCCCTAAACCCTAACCCCTGCGGTAGTTGGCCTTTGGTGTGTGTTGGTCCTAGTCAGGGTTCGGGGTTTCGGGGTTACGTAGGGTTCAGTTCGGGTGTAGGGATCCTATGATGGTTTGCACACATTGTCACATTGTCTTCCTTCCCCAACAAACACGTCTCTCTTCAGCAGCGTCGCAATGTTGTTGAATTCCAATTTCCCAACGCTTTTACAGCTTCAGCGTGATTCCCCGCATCCCTGCGCTCAGCCTAGAGCCTGCACGTTGCAAAATGACGGACCGCAGACCCAAACCCCAAACCTGAACCCTAAACCTAAACCCTAAACCCTAAACCCTAAACCCTAAACCCTAAACCCTAAACCCTAAGCCGCAGAGGCTACAGCTACGCATCGCACGTGTGGAGGTCGAATGGAACTTGGAGCTTGGGACTCGGATGTGGAGGGCTTCGGGGGGAAAAGGGTTCAGGGTTTAGGGTTTAGGGTTGAGGGTTGAGGGTTTGGGGTTTAGGGTTTAGGGTTTGGGGTTCAGGGTTCAGGGTTTAGGGTTAAGGGGTGCGAGGGTTTTTAGGGTTCAGGCTTTGGGGTTTAGGGAGGGTTCTCGGTTTTGGGGTTTAGGCTTTGGGGTTTGGGGTTTGGGGAAGGTTTTCGGTTTTAGGGTTCTAGGGTTTTAGGGTTTGAGGGTTTGAGGGTTTTAGGGTTTGAGGGTTTGAGGGTTTGAGGGTTTGAGGGTTTGAGGGTTTTAGGGTGTTAGGGTGTTAGGGTGTTAGGGTGTTAGGGTGTTAGGGTGTTAGGGTTTAGGGCTTGGTGTTTTGGGTTAAGGAAGTTAGGGTTTGAGTTTGGGGGTTTAGGGTTCACTTGTGGGTTCTGAATGAGGAATGAGGGGCCTTCTTCCCTCATCCCCTGCTCAGAACCGGCAAGTTTCTCGTATCTGGTCTGCTAGAAGAGAAGACTTTGCCCAAATCCCAACTCAAGTGCAGGAAATCCAGCAGGTCACAGGGGGGGTTATGGGGGTTTATGGGGGGGTTAGAAGGGGGTTGCAGGGATCACGTTCCCTTTCTGACTTCTCAGTAGTCATACGCTTTCATGTCCTCGGTTACCAAACCCTATAAAGCCCAAAACCCTAAGCCAGGCAAGCGAGTTGTTGAGGGGAGAGCAGTACAGGATGACATATTAGGCTCACGACCAGCCCGTTTTGTTTTGAAAATCAAGCGGGTCACATTAAACATCCCAATCCTTAAGCCCTCACCCTCAACCCTAAACCATAAGCCCTACACCGCAGGTTAGACCTTGCCTTAACCTGCAGGCCCGAAATCGCTCTGAAGCCCTTAGAGCCTTAGACCCTCTGCCAGGCAAGCCTTGAAGAAGAAAGGCACCTCGGTCGATCCTTCCAAGGATTGTAAGAGCAAAATAGCCCTAAACCCTAAACCCTAAACCCTAAACCCTAAACCCTAAACCCTAAACCCTAAACCCTAAACCCTAAACCCCCTAAACCCCAAAGCCTAAACCTCCCCCCCAAAGAAACCCTATTCTATGCGACCCTGGGCTGAGGAGGGAGGGGACCGAAGAGTGAGCACTTTTCTTACTGGCTCTTGCTAGGGAATGAGGGAATTCTCATATCCCCCCTAACCCCTTTTTCTACAGTAAGCTCTTAGTGAGCAGGGAATGAGGGAATTAGGGCCCTATATCCCCCTAAGCCCCTTTTTCAGAGATGATGGGGGAAGTAGGATTAGGTGCCTCATATCTCCTTAAGCTTTTTCAGAGAGCATGTAGGGTACCCAAATTCCTCATTCCGATTGAGACCTGTAAGTTTTCGGGGTCGCGGTTTAGAGTTGAGGGCTTTGTTTAGTAGGCTTAGGGAGTTTGGAACGTTTCAAAGCGAAACCCTACAGCCTTTAGTGTATATAGGGTTCCTTGAGGGCAAGAATGGGCGTGTTGATCCGTGAAGATCACATATTTCACAGAACCGCTATTTAGTGTTTACATGTCTTCCTCTTTGCTGCTGGTTTACAACAAAAATACAAGTTTCCTGTCATGTGTTTGCAATATTTGAAAGGCCTAATTATTTAAACATTTCATGCACGCATGTCATTGTCGGGGGACTCGCCATGAAAACCCGGCTGAGCATGGTATTTGCCTCTGGGTTCGTAAACCCTACACCCTAAACCCTACACCCAAACCCTAAACCCTAAACGAACCACGGACATACAGGCGAACAGCCATTCAGTCCCTTTGCTGTTCATGTTCTGTTTTTGGTGACAATGACAAATGCAGACATGGGGACGTGCATTCAGGATCGGCTACCTTGCAACTCTGCAACTCTGCAACCCTAAACCCTAAACCCTAAACCCTAAACCCTAAACCCTAAACCCTAAACCCTAAACCCTAAACCCTAAACCCAAACCCTAAACCCTAAACTCTGTGCAAGCCTAACAGCTTGCCAACGCAACCCTGCCATTTTGCACGTGTGGTTGCGTGCGCCATACGACATTAGGGCTACCATATTGGGGGTCCTTTTTATAAGGG
>CAJNDS010002770.1:0-110000 GCA_905221605.1 Symbiodinium natans | reverse complement strand
GGAAGACGAGGTGATCCTTTGCTACGCAGAGGACATCAAGCACTGTTTTCACATCTTCTCGCCCTCGCCGAAGTGGCGGGGTTACTTTGTCATCGGGAAGGTTGCCAGGGGGAGCAGCTTTGGTGATGGCCTCGACAAGGTGCGCTCACGACCTCGGGTCAAGAGTGCCCCAATGGGCTGGTCGAACATCGTCGACTTCATTCAAAGTTCGCGTTTTGGTAGCCTGGCCGGTGTCAACTCAGAGCGTGTAGTGAGGATGGGCGAGCCGGCACCTCTGATGCCATTGTCGACGCCCCGGGACTACCACAGCTTCTACGTGGACAACTATGACGGTTTCAAAGTTGTGGCTGCTTCCGAAGTCGGCCTCTACGAAGGCAGGCCTTCCGACACCCAACTCAAGCTGCGGGAGGTCTTCAAGGTTTGGGGGGTCGGGCGTGACCCCAAAAAGGCAGCTGAAGGCACCTTGGAGTGGAGCAGCCTGGGCGCAGAGCAATTGGGCGAGCATGGCCTGGTCGGCTCAGCGCGGAAGTTTCGGCGAGCTGTGCTTGGCTCTGGCCTGCGGCTCCTTTGCAGCGACCCTCCGGAGGCACGTGGCTCTCAGGAGTTGCTCTCCTTTGTGGGCAAAGCCATGCACTCGGTGCAGTTCTGCCGCCCGTTGGCGTGCCTCTTTGACGAGATCTACTTGGAGATGAGTGCTGGGCCCAATGAGTGCCGGATTGGGTTGGAGGCTGAGGACGAGTTGTTGATGATCATCAGCTCCTTGCCCCTCCACTGGATGGACCAGAGACTTCAGATCGCCCCGCAGGTCTACGCTACGGACGCTTCTCTGGAAGGGGGCGGTGCGTGTGTGTCAACTGGCCTGTCCTCGCGGGGGCGGGCCAAGTGCCACATGCTCGGCTCTGGCGACGACCTGGGGGGAGCCTGCGACAGTGTCTTGGTCATTGAGGTGTTCGGGGGCATCGGTGGTCTCAGGCGCGCCTGTGAGTTGATCGGCCTGCAGCCCCAGGGGCTGATTTACATCGATGTGGATGACCTCGGGACAAAGCTGGTGAGACGCCAGTGTGGCTATGTGCTGACCTACGGTGACCTTCGAAAGATCACCTTTGAAGATGTCAAAGGCTGGAGACGCAGCTTCCCAAAGGTCAGCAAGGTGGTTCTTGGGGCCGGTTGGCCGTGCAAGCCGACACAAGGGGCCTCTGGAAGTGCTGGACCTTCGCATGATGAACTCTTCGAGCGCATGGTGCAGCTTCGGAGCTGGTTGGAAAAGGCCAGCGCAGCAGTGAAGTTGGCTCCTTGGTCGCTGGCGGAGATTTATGATGCCTTGCCCATGAGTGATGCTCGCATCAAGGAGGTCACCCGCAAGTTGGACGCCTCGCCCTTTTTCATCGAGGGGGCTCAGGTGCTTCGGTGCCGGCGGCCCCGGCTCTGGTGGACGCGGGGAGTGCAGGTGATGACGGCAGGTGACCTCATGCTCAAAGCCGTGCCAGGCAAGCCCGTGTCGATGGTCTTCGACACCGAGCGACCACCTTTGGACTGGTTTCTGAAGCCTGGCTGCCAGAAGCTTGACAAGCCGAATGAGCCGTTCTACAGCTTTGCGCGTCCTGAGCCCAAGAAGAGTGCGCCTGTGATGGACGGCCTGGGGGAGATGGACCAGAGGTCTTTGGGGCGATGGAAAGGAGATGCCTGGCGGCTGGCGCCCTTCCACTACGCAGAGCCGAATATGGTAAAAGGAAGCTCCGGGATCAGAAGGCTGACCTCGGATGAGCAACTGAGGATGTTTGGCTACACCTCGGACCATTTGAGCTTCAAGCAGAAGGTGAGCGAAGACCAGAAGCAGCAGCTGCTGGCAGTGGCATGGTTACCGCTCGTGGCAGCCCGTCTCCTGGTCAACCTCGTGATCCCTACGAATGAAGCTGGAAGCCGAGACTTGGTCAGTGAGCTGTGGAGGATCTGGGAAGGTCAGGAAGCGAGGAGCCGCCAGTTGCAAGCCACCAGCTGGAGTGAGAAGTTCGGGCCGCAGTCGCGCGGGCAGGGCAGCTCCGGGTCTCTCCGTTCCTTGGGGAGGCCTGGGTTTGACCTGCCTGTGAGGCTTGCCATGGACCCCAAGCAACAGCTCACGGACGAGCAGTTCTTGGCGCTCCTCGTTGGTCGCAACGTGTCGCATCGCGGCACAGATGTGCGTTTGGACTGTGGGCTGCCGTTTGTGGCCTCGGATTTCGGGAGAAGGTCGGTGGACCCGACAATGTGGCAGTGGAAGGTACTGCTAAGCTACAAATGGAAGCAACAAGGTCACATCACAATGCTCGAAGCGGTGGCGGTCCTCGACCTTTTGAAGAAGCTCACTCGCACCGCGGAGCTCTCCGACAAAAAGGCGATCCTCATGGTGGACAACCAAGGGGTAGTTGGGATCCTCGCGAAGGGGAGATCCTCTGCAAGACTTTTGCAGGGGCCACTCAGAAGGATCTCGGCTCTGCAGATCGCCTCCCACGTGCGCTTGCTGGTGGTTTGGGTCAAGAGCGAGTGGAACCCTGGAGATGGACCCAGCCGCTGGGTAAAGCGGCGTGCCGTTGGAGATGCCTAGGGTCAGACAAACTTTGAGCAAGCGCACGAAGGAGGCACGAAAAGAAGAGCGGAGAGCTTTGGGATGTTTGAGGTAGCAGGTTGTCGCTCCTAAGACTCAGAATCGATACCTTGTTGCTGTTTCACGTTTTCTTGAGTTCCTTGCTTTTCACCATAAGCCTTACCCTAAAAATTTTCTTTCTTTGGACCGCGAAGTTGCAATCTTTATTGAAGAACTTTGGCAAGAGGGTGACCCCAAATCATTCGCTGGCGATACTTTGAGTGGTCTGGGTCACTTCATCCCCTCGGTGAAACCTCATCTGATCTCGAGTTGGAGACTTCATGCGGCTTGGGGTCGGTGTGAGTTACCGGCACGAGCGCCCCCATTCACCATCCTGCTTGTGTATGCCCTGGCCCAGCTGGCCTTCGAACTGGGTTGGCGGGATACAGCCACCCTCATCGTGTTGGGCTTCAGGTCGGGGGAGCTCTTTGCAGCAAAGGTGGGGGATTTTGTCCTGAGTAAAGGAACAGGGACCTGGACTCTACCACTTTCGAAAGGCGGCCAACGAGTGGGTGCAACAGAGTCTTTGTCCATTACCGATCCTTTCGTCGGGGCTGCAGTGACCAATTTCTGTAAGGGCAAGTCTCCTGGAGATCAGCTCTCTTCGGTTTCTCCCGGGCTTCAACGAAAACGATTGAACGATCTCCTGCAGAAGCTCCACCTTGAGGCCCCCTACCGGTGGTACTCGTTGCGACGAGGCGGTGCCACACATGAGTTCCGGCGAACCAACAATCTCCCGGCGGTCTGCCTTAAAGGTCGGTGGACGTCCACCAAAACGGCCAGGATTTACATTTGCGATGGGCTTGCTCAGCTGTCTGAGCTGAAACTTACTGCGTCGAAGACGCGGCAGGTGCGGGCATTGGCCCTTCGCGCGCGTCCGGATTTCGAGTCTAAGTGACTCCCCACCCTGCCCACCCCTTTCCTTGTGCGCTGCTGCCTTCCTCACTTCTTCCTTGAGCCGGCTACTCTTAGCTGCGTCGATAGGGAAAGGTGGATGCCAACTGGCTGTTTTGGGTATTGACCCTTGGTGGGGGCAGCCTGGAAGGCTGGGGCTCGAGCCTTTCGGTGCGCTGGCCTCATTTGCTCCCGCCCGGGAGGCGTGGTTGCCGCTTCGTGCCTTCCCTGGGCGGGTTGCTTTCGTGGGGTCGGCCGCTCACCGTTTCCTTTTGTCTCTTGACAAGGATCAACTTCGCTCTCTAGCGCAGCTCGTGATTAAAAGTGTGAGAGGGGTTGGAGCACTAGTCAGCAGACCTCTGTTTGATAGTGCGACTCCCCGTAATCACGTAGCTTTTGGCTTGGCCCTCCTTCCACCCCCGTGACGCCACCACGGCGGGTTGTTGGCATCGGCTGCGCGGCGCCCCGCTGTTTTGGGTATTGACCCTTGGTGGGGGCAGCCTGGAAGGCTGGGGCTCGAGCCTTTCGGTGCGCTGGCCTCATTTGCTCCCGCCCGGGAGGCGTGGTTGCCGCTTCGTGCCTTCCCTGGGCGGGTTGCTTTCGTGGGGTCGGCCGCTCACCGTTTCCTTTTGTCTCTTGACAAGGATCAACTTCGCTCTCTAGCGCAGCTCGTGATTAAAAGTGTGAGAGGGGTTGGAGCACTACAACAACAACAACAACAACAACAACAACAACAACAACAACAACAACAACAACAACAACAACAACAACAACAACAACAACAACAACAACAACAACCAAACAACAACAACAACAACCACAACAACCAAACAACAACAACAACAAAAACAACAACAACAACAACAACAACAACAACAACAACAACAACAACAACAACAACAACAACAACAACAACAACAACAACAACAACAACAACAACAACAACAACAACAGCACCAACAGCAGCAACAGCAGCAACAGCAGCAACAGCAGCAACAGCAGCAACAGCAGCAACAACAACAACAACAACAACAACAACAACAACAACAACAACAACAACAACAACAACAACAACAACAACAACAACCACAACAGCCAAAGCAGCTGCAACAGCAGCAGTGAGGCTGTCACTGTCTCAGCCTTGCGTTACTATCCATGTGGTGCTGAAAAGAAAAGCTGTCAGTTCATGTCCTGTCTCTACTTTGCGTGATTGGTACAAGGGGGCACGTTGTCAGCTATCTCGGTCACGTGAACCAGTGGCCAGGGAAGAGCAATGGAGCACTTTCATGGCCCACATAGCACACGAACTGTGATTGGCAAGGCTAGTTTTTGCCACAACTTGACTGGAACAGGATTTGCCCACAGCCCTTGGGCACAGGGTTTGCGTCCAAACAGAAAGGGTGAACATAGACATAGATGAACAATTTATGACAAACGTTATAATCGATTGTACATTTCTGTTGGTGATAGAATCAAAATTGAATATTGCCATCGGTTTGCAAAGTTGCACTTGTTGAGTTTGCTAAATCATTTGTCTAAGTAGCTGCTTCTGTTGCACGAGCCACGTTGAGATACGAGCCTGTCTTATTCCGCCCCAGCTTCACGACTTTGGACTACATCTTGCAAAAGGTTGTTCCTGCTGCTTTCCTCGGGAGTTAGTCGAACGCAGGGTCGGGTTTCTGAGCAACAAATCGCGTCCCGCCTAGGCGACGTTTTTCACACGCACGTGCCGGCAGGGTTGTACTGAACACGCTAGACTGAAATTACGCATATCTGACTTGCGGATCCCATTGCTTAGCTTCCAGATCGTGACTGAAGCATGGGGCTGAAGGCACTGGCACTGATGAAGGCACAAGTGCAGCAATAGACGAAGCTACGCAAACAACCCCAAGACCAATCGCAAAGTCGTGGAGACTACGTATGTCATGCTGCGCGGTGGGGTTTTGTACCCATGAATGATGACTACGACGTACCCGTGTAGGAAGCTCACTGAACTGAACCCTGACCAAAATCGAAAGAGCATCACCAAAGCACGGCGCAACGCATTTTCAGCTGCATTGCTTGAAAGCATTTGAAACAGTATTTGCAGCGACGGGTCACGTGACCGTGTGTACGTCCTTTGCATCTCGGCAGGTATCTTCGTGACTGCAAGATGATGGCATTGTGTTTGCAGATGGGCTTGTTTAAGCCGTGCAAGCTTGCCTCCAACACCATATGAATCCCTTACGAACCCATCATGCGAGCATTCTGTTTGCAAATGTTTGCGAACCCCAAGCAAAATGATTTGGTGAGCCGTGCACCATCTGAATCCTTTCCAAACCCATCGTTCGAGCATTTTGTTTGCAAATGGGGGGGGGGGGGGGGCGCCATCCTCAAATCCCCGCTTTTTACCGAGCAAGCATGCGTCAAAGCATGTGATTCCTTTCCGGTTTGTTTTGTCTCATGCTGGCATTTACAGCATGCCATGTACAGTGTGTTTACAGTGCAGTTCTTTCTTTGCCTCTGCAAAGTCAGAAATGCTGCTATTTACAGTATTTGCAGCCCCTGGAAACGCAAAAACGCTGGTATTTGCAGTATTTGAAGCCTCTGACAACACAGAAACACTGCTATTTACAGTATTTGCAGCCTCTGAAAGAAATGCTGCTATTTACCGTATCTGCAGCCTCTGGAAATGCAGAAATGCTGCTATTTACAGTATTTGCAGCCTCTGAAAATACAGAAATGCTGCAATTTTCAGTATTTGCCATGCCAAGCCGAGCCACACCTTTAAAAAAAACAACAGGCCCGAGCCAGACCTTTAAGAAAACAAACAGACCCCTCCGCCGGTTGAGGCTTTAGGCGTGTTTTACTATTTTTGGGTTTCCTTGCAAAAGGCTTTGGCAAGAAGGCCAGTCCATCGAAAAAACAGAGTTTGCCCCCCCCCAACTTGCGGCGGCCACTGCCGGTCTTACATGTCGCATGCTATATTCGGCCTGGAAAGCCCTAAACCGGCAACCGTAAACTCTAAACCCTAAACCCTGAGCCCTAAACCCTAATCCCTAGGTCTGGACCGGCCAACCCTAAACCACCCTAAGTCCTAAAGCCAAAAGCCCTAGATACCTTGCCCACCCAACCAAGGTCGGTCATACAACTTTCGCCACTTCGACATTTGACGAAGCCGTGTGGGGGCACGTGTGGAAGTTCCCAGACCTCCTGAAACACACTCGGGTTGCATCAGATCCTTGCTAACTGCAGACATGCAAGATGCTCTACCCCTATAAACCCTAATTAAACCCCATACCCAAACCCAAAACCCTAACCTAATCGAACCCTTAAACCTTAGACCTTCACCCCCCGCCTCGTGTGATTTGGGAGGTCTGGGCAATTCAGATTTTCAATTGCCCACGTGCGCCCGTTCCAGACCCTTCGTAGCCAATTGCCCACGCGAGCCCTCTCCAGACCCTTCAGCGGCCTGGCATCACAGCTACGCCTGCGTGGGAGCTTCGGAAAAATAGGGGTCATTTTTGGGCCCAAATGAAGGGTTTAGGGTTTAGGGTTTAGGGTTTAGGGTTTAGGGTTTAGGGTTTGGGTTTAGGGATTAGGTGTTTAGGGGGCAGGGTTGAGGGTCCCGCAACATGGGGCGGGTTGAATGATGGGCCTGAATCGCCAGTTGACAGGGATTAGGTAGTATAAACCTCTACTATATCCCCCCGGGGAATTATTTTGTATTGTTGTTTATTGAAAACCCAAGAGGATGTTGACAATTCTATGTTTATTATAGAAGGCTCTAAGGGGAGTATAGTCTAAGGGACAAGCAGGTTATGGAGACAGGGGACCCTTACTTCAGAAAATGAACCACCGAGCGAAGAGGGCACCTTGTTTCGCAGGGTTTTAGGGGGTTTAGGGTTTAGGGATGTTTCGGGGTTTGGAAGGTTTGCTGAGAGTTTGGGATTTCTGGGGGTTGGGGGGGGAGGGAGAGGGGGGTTGCAATGAGTTTTTTTTTTTTTTTTCTGGGCTACGGTTTGGGTTCACCAGCGATTCACGGCTTGAGGTGTTGCCATGGTTTCTTGAATCAAAACCCTAAACCCTAAACCCTAAACCCTAAACCCTAAGCTCTCTTGCAAAACGCAAGAACTAAAGCCTAAATCCGAAACTCCTAAACTCCCCTGCCAGAACGGCACAAAGCGCCGAAATGGCTTGAGGTCCCAGCCTCAGCTCGGGGTTTAGGGCTTTAGGGTTTAGGGTTTAGGGTTGAGGGTTTAGGGTTGAGGGTTTAGGGTTTAGGGTTGAGGGTTTAGGGTTCGGGTTGTAGGGCTTAGGGTTGCGGATTTGGGCTACGCGGGCGCTTGAGGGACTGTGGGTTGGTGTGTAGGAGACTGGGGAGCCCAGTGGTGCGCTTTTGCTTTGTTTTTTTTGGGTTTAAGGTTCCCTTATACAGTAACCAACCTGCTCTGTGTTTTTGGTTTAAGGTTCCCTTATACAGTAACCAACCCAACCCAAAACAGGGAAACCCTAAACCCTAAGCCCTAGTAGGGTTACTGGGCTACCAAGGAGATCAGGGCTCAGGGAATGTAGGCTTGGGGCCTTCGCTGAGGCTCTAGAGGGTTTATAGGACTGCTGGAGTGTGTTTTGGAGCTTAGGGTTTAGGGTTTAGGGTTTAGGGTTTAGGGGTTCAGGGTTCAGGGTTCAGGGTTCAGGGTGTTTAGGTGGGGGTATCATGAAGGTTTGATCGGGGTTTTCAAGACGAATCGGGTTTCAGGGCCGGGCCTTCCTAGTCTTACATCAACACACCATACTGTGAATGTTTAACCCTCAATCCTAAACCTTAAACCTTGGGATGTTCCCCCTTATATTACCAGTCCTTAATTTTAACGCTACGCGACCCGCCTCGGCCCGGCCCAGCGCATCCGCGTGAGCATGGTGATTCCGCAGCGCCCAAGTTGCTGGGCCCCAAGCAATAAGAGTTGGGTTTAGGGTTTAGGGTTTAGGGTTTAGGGTTTAGGGTTCCGGGTTTATGGTTTATGGTTTGGGGTTTAGGGTTGAGGGTTAGTTTAGGATTGAGGGCTTAGGGCTCAAGGTTCACGCTTTGGGGTTTAGGGTTTTTTGGGTGTGGGGTTCAAGAATCGTAAGGTGGAGGGGGGGGGGGGGGGTTGTTGAAGGTTTGAGGGTTGAGTGCTTCGGTTAAGGTTTAGGGTTTCGGTTCAAGCTTAGATTCTTCGGCTCGTGTAATGCATCCCAGGCCGTGCTCACAGCAGTTCAGCCTCACCAATGTTTTGTAGTGGTTTTGGAAAGGGGAGGGGGGTTGTGGTGGAGGGGGAGGAGGGGGAGGCGGTGGGGGAGGGAGGGAGGGGGCGGGGGGGGGGGGGGGGGGGGGGGGGGGGGGGGGGGGGGGGGGGGCGAGAGGGGTCCCTCAGTCAGGGGGAAAGGGGGGGGCCCCTGCTGGGAAGGGCTGCAACTGCCTCTGGTCCTGGCGAACCATCCGCTGGCGGCCCCTGCTCTCCTAGAGGGGTACCCATTTTTGGCAAAAAAAGGGGTACACCTTCGGCCCGAGGCCTCGGCGGATTTGGATTATAGTGCCCCCTAATATGATCCCTATCAAGGACTGTTAGTATAAGGGGGAACAAATCCCAAACCCCACACCCCTAACACTAAACCCAAATTCCTATAACCCTAAACCCTCAGCCCTAAACCCTAAACCCTTAACACTAAACCCTCAACCCTACGATTGGGTCTAGGGTTACGGAGCCACGGTTCTGGCCGGCACTTGGTAGGGTTTAGGGTTTAGGGAACCTAGTTGCGACCTTTGGCCAAGAAATGGACCCTCCTAACAACTAGCAACCCCCGGTACATTCCTCAATGCAGACGTCAGTGACCGACTTCTGCGTCATGCTCACACCCAGCAGAGAGAAGCCCTCACTTACACCAGAAGTAGCACTGTCCAAGATCCCTAGGTAGGGTTCAGGGCTTGTGATGCACGTCAGGACATACAACGAGCCCCCCCCCCTCTCATCCCCCCCTCCCCACCCCTCACCTCGCGCTGCTTTCACGATCCCAGGGGCCGGCGCCGCCAGAAGCCCAGAAAGGGGGGGGGGGGGGAATGTTGATGGGTTTAGAGTTTGGGGTTTAGGGACTAGGGATTCGGGGTTGGAGTTTGAGGTTTATGGGCTTCGAGTTCAGGGTGCAGCCAAGGCCTAAGGTTCAGGATTTCAGGGTGAAGAACTTAGGACCCTAAGCCCTAAGCTTTCAGACTTTGGGGTTGGGGGGGAAACTTATACGGGGCTTTCGGGGTCTAAGTCTAGGTGTCTATGGTTTACCTGAACGAGCGACGGGCAGAAGATGTAGGGCTTAGGGGCTTAGGGGCGTGGGATTTAGGCATTAGGGCTTGAGGCTTTCCTCAACCCTAACCCCTCACCCTGAGTTTGAGCTTCGGCTGACACGCAACGCTCCTCCCAAACATCGTCTTATGCCTTCGCCGAGGTCGTACTCCTGGTTTTCGGGCCGAGTTAAATGAATGGCTTAGGGAATCTGGGGTTCATCTAGGTAGGCTCGTTTGGGATCCCTGTTAAAAATCTGCTAAACACTAGAGCCTTGTATTTTGGGGTACCAACCCTAAGCCCCAGGCCCTAACCCATTCTACCCTTACCCTTTTTTCAAGGGTGATGATGTATAGGCCCGTGGGTTCTATAGGGCATATAAGGGCTAAAGAAGTGGCGCCCTTCTTAAGCGTCCCTACTCAGGGACCTTGATAGCCCTCAACCCTAAACCCTAAACCCTAAACCCTAAACCCTAAATGTAGCTTCAGGAGTATGCCTCCTTGAGCTCTGCAACCTTAACTCCTCGAAGGCCTCACTGCGGCTCTCCAGCGCAGTTCAGGCTGGGCTTTGGGCTGCTGGGGTTGAGGGCTTAGGGTTTAGGGTTTAGGGTTTAGGGCTTAGGGCTTAGGGTTTAGGGTTTAGGGTTTAGGGTTTAGGGTTTAGGGTGTAGGGTGTAGGGTGTAGGGTGTTTAGGGTTTAGGGGTTTAGGGGTTTAGGGGTTTAGGGGTTTAGGGGTTTAGGGGTTTAGGGGTTTAGGGGTTCAGGGGTTCAGGGGTGTAGGGGTTTAGGGGTTTAGGGGTTTAGGGGGTTAAGAGTTTAGGGGTTTAGGGGTTTAGGGGTGTAGGGGTTTAGGGGTTTAGGGGTGTAGGGGTTTAGGGGTTTAGGGTTTAGGGTGTAAGCCTCAGGTTGTATGTTGGGGTTTCCGAAAATTAGTTTTTGTTTTTTTTGTTGGGGTGGGGTTCCTTTTCTAAAGATTGTATCATTTTGGGGTGTGCTAGACCTCTCTTTTGGGAGATAGCCATATCTCAACATCGCAGGGCCTAATATGCAAAAAATTTTGGTGAGTGCAGAATCCCCCTGGTTCTCAGTAGGGAATGAGGGAACTAGGGCCCTACATATGCCCTTTAAGGGGGCACTGTATTTAGGCATCTCATTCCCTCATTTCCTACTAAGAACCAGCCAGGTAAACCTTCAAACCCTAAACCTTAAGCCCTATACCCTAAACCCTAGACCCTCAGGGACATAAAGTGTTGCTTAGAAGTTTTTCTGTGAGCTCCCCGCCCCCCCACCCCCCCCCCCCACCTCAAGATTTCACCAGAGTTCAGCCCAAGATTCTTTGAAGCCGCAGTTCTGCCCCGAACCCCTAAAGTTGGGGTTTAAGGGTTTAGGCTCGGGTCTAGGGTTTAGGGTTTAGGGTTTAGGGCGTGGGCTTAGGGCTTAGGGTTAGGCTTAGCTAGGCTTAGGGCTTAGGGCTTAGGGCTTAGGGCTTAGGGTTTAGGGTTTAGGGTTTAGGGTTTAGGGTTTAGGGTTTAGGGTTTAGGGTTTAGGGTTTAGGGTTTAGGGTTTAGGGTTTAGGCAAAAACCTGGGCAGGTTTCCTGTCCAGCAAGACCCGCTCAGACTTGGACATGACACCAAGAGGCCGGAGGAGATGGGACGTGTAGGGGTTTGGGGTTTGGGGTTTGGGGTTTGGGGTTTAGGGTTTAGGGTTTAGGGTTTAGGGGTTTAGGGGGTTAGGGTTTAGGGTTTGGGGCTCTAATTTGTTAGGGTTTGGGGGTTTTGGGGGATTTAGGGCTTGGGGGGTTCCATGGCTCAAGAAGGGGGTGGACATCCGTTCATGGGAGCTGTAAATAAGACCCAGATGAGGCGGTTACTCTCCTAAATCCTAAACTCAACCCTAAACCCTAAACCCTAAACCCTAAACCCTAAACCCTAAACCCTAAACCCTAAACCCTAAACGCTAACTTGCTTGGGCCAACTGTTGGGTCGCGAGGCAGGTGGGGTGGGCGGGGCTACCCTACAACACTAAACTTTACCCGACACCCCAAGCTCCCCCCTAAACCCTAAAGCCTTAAACCCTAAACCCTAAACCCTCAACCCTAAACCCTAAGCCCTCAACCCTCAACCCTCAACCCTCAACCCTCAACCCTCAACCCTCAACCCTCAGTCCTAATCCATCAACTGCCTCTGTTGGCTTTCCGACTTCGGCCCTTCCAGGGTACCAAGATCTGAGGGCTTGGAGCTTTGGCCCATTTGGGTTCCTGGGTTTCGGTTTAGGGATTAGGCTTTCGGGTTTAGGGTTTAGAGTTTAGGCCTTAGGGGGTTTGATTGAGGGTTCGGGGATTCTCAGCTTTTAGGCTGAAATGCTGTTCACCCCCACCCCAACCCCCCTCGAGGTCGCTCAAAACCCTGCACTCGGCAGTAGGGAATGTTCCTGACACGTTCGTAGGACCCTATAAACGCCGAAACCTTAGACCCTAAACCCTAAGCCCTAAGCCCGAAGCCCTAAACCCCAAACCCTATACCCTAAACCCTACCTTCGTTCCGGGACCTCTCCCTTTAAACATGGCAGATCAGCCACCCACGCTGCAGGTCGCGCCGCACGCGGCGCTAGGAATCGAGCAGCCTCCCCAGAAGAGGTTTAGGGTTAGGGTTTAGGGTTTAGGGTGGTTTAGGGTTTAGGGAAAGGGTTTAGGGTCCAGCAGGGTTCGGGGCTTGCTTTTGGACGCGGGCAGTGGTCGAAAGGTTTAGGGTTAACGGCAGCCACTGTTCCTAAGGACGCGGGCAGTGGTCGAAAGGCTTAGGGAGTTTAGGGTTAAGGGGAGCCACTGTTCCCTAGTTCTGTCCTAAGGGCCCCAGTGCTTCCCTCATGTTCCCTAGACACCACGCCCTCCCTGGAGGACCCAAAACCTGAAGAAGCCTTTACACACCGGGGGCTGCTGAAGGGGCCTTCAGGCATACCCTAAGCCCTAAGCCCCAAGCCCCAAGCCCCAAGCCCTAACCCTGAGACCTAAGCCCTAGGCCCTAAGCCCTAAACCCTAAACCCAAAACCAAACGCTAAACCCCAAACCCGAATGGGGTGGCTTGGGGCTTGCTAGGTGTTCTTTTCGGCTAGCTTTGAACCCTAAACCCCCAACCCCTAACCCTCAACCCGTCGTCCCTTCTTTCTTTGCATTGGAGCCAGTTCATTTGGGGCTTAGGGTGTGGCATGTTGTGGGCTTCTCAGGGAGTTCATGGGCCCTTAATATGGTCCCTAACCTCCTTTGAAGGGTTCTGATGTATGGGCCCTTAATTTGTATAGGGTATGTAAGGGGTATATGAGGGGCACCCTTTTAAGGGCCCATACTGAGGGTACCTTAGGGCGGTTTAGGGTTTAGGGTTTAGGGTTTAGGGTTTAGGGTTTAGGGTTTAGGGTTTAGGGTTTAGGGTTTAGGGTTTAGGGTTTAGGGTTTAGGCCTGGCGGTCTGGGGCACCCAAAACCCTGCTCAACAACCGTGGGCTTCAGGCTCCGAAATCTGCTCAGCAAGTGAATCGCCAGATGGAGGAGTGCTATCGGTTTTAGGGTTTAGGGTTTAGGGTTTCGGGTTTAGGGTTTAGGTTTAGGGTTTCGGGTTTAGAACCTATAGGGCGTCGTGGGAGCATGACGTTTTTCTTTTGCTGCGTTTGGGCGAGTAAGTGTTGAAGGGCTTCCCCATTTCCTCGGAGGCAAGGCGCTTCCACCACCGCATGTTGATCCAATTCTGCTTTTGCTTGTTGGATGTACATCCTGGGGGGTCTATCGGGCAGCCAGAGTCTTAAGAAAAGCACGGTTTGGGGTTTAGGGTTTAGGGTTTTTGGTTTTGGGTTTAGGGTTTAGGGGTTTCGGGTTTAGGGGTTTCGGGTTTGGGCTTGAGATCAAGGCCCCCCGCCCCCCGTGCATTCTCTGAGCCATGGAACCCCAATTCCGAAACCCTACACGTCCTAAACGTCCCTTCGTTCCCAAACCTGGCAATTCGTAAGCCCTCAACCCTAAAACCCTAAACACCGGACCCTGCTATCCCAACACGTCTGCCCCGAATTCCTGGGAGGATCTAGAAACTAGAGCCCCCAATTCATGTAGTACCTCCTCGCCACCAGATTTTGATCTGCAGGAGCCCCTAACCCAAAAACCCAGACCCCTAAGCCTGGAAAACCTTAAAAGAATCCCTCAAGCCCTAAATCCCAAACCTCCCAAACCCTAACCGCAAACCCCTAAACCCTAAACCCTCCAAACCCCAAAACCTCAGATCTACTTCCCAGATCCTCCCAGTCGTCTGCGTAACCCAAGATCCCGGCGACTGCGCGCACCCTCTCAATAGGGTTATAAGGGTACCCAGAACCAAACAAGGGGGGAAAGGGTACCACGGGGCTACCAAGCCCTAGTATGTTTCCAGCTGCTGCGGAGGAGTCTACCTTAAATCGAACCTAGATCCCGACTTGACAGTCAGGCCCCTATACCCCAAACCCCAAACCTGAACCCATCTTACGGTAGTTAACTGGTCCCAGAGCTTAAGAGGGGGGACCGTATATAATCCCCCTAATCACCTCCAAAACCCTGTGCCAATTATTAAGGCTCCTGACCCTAAACCCTAAACCCTCAACCCTACTCTAATTAGTAAGGCCCTTATAGCAGTGGGTTCTCGGGGCCTCTGTCCAGTCTGTCCACAGAGCACCACGCGAGGAGTCGTTTCTGCGGCGCTTCCGGACAACGAAAGAGGTGCCAACTCCCGGCAAGCCAAGGGGCTCTGGGGGTTTAGGGGTTTAGGGGTTTGGGGGTTTTAGGGGGTTTTAGGGGTTTTAGGGGCTTTAGGGGCTTTAGGGGTTTCAGGGTTTTAGGGGTTTTAGGGGTTTTAGGGGTTTAGGGGTTTTAGGGGTTTTAGGTTTGGGGTTTCAGGTGAAGATGGATGGCTGAGAAGGACTCGTAGATGCATGTAACTAGAATCTAGAACTCGCCATCACAGCAGCGGACACCCTATGCCATACACCCCCCAAAAAATGATCTACACCTCCAACGCCTCAAAACCGCAGAATCCCTAAACCCTAAACTCCAGACCCCCTAAACCCTTAACCCTGAACCCTGAACCCTAAACCCTAAACCCTAACCCCCAGAGCTCCTGTAAACCTTAAAAGCCCCCCCCCTAAAAAAACTCAAGAGCCGGTCGCCATCACAGCACGTGCGCAGCATGCATCCTGCCAGGCTTCCTGCGGGTTTCTCCTCTAAAATGTGTGTGTGTGGGTGCGTATATAAATAAATAAATAAAATATATATGTACATACACAGATGTACACTTTTGCTTTAGGGCTTTGGGTTCGGGTTTTGGGTCCACGCTTTAGGATGTATACATATTTAGTTGGTTCTTAGTGTGTGTTTTTTATTATGTGTTTACTTCTGTGTTTGTTCATGTATGTCTCTAGGGGTCAAGTGGCAGAAGGGGCAACTCGGTCATCTCAATATCGATCCTGGGAGAGCTAGCAGGGACCCATGCAAAAAAAGGCAGATCTTGAAGGTTCTTTGTAAGTTGCTTCCAAAGCTAAACCCTAAACCCTAAACCCTAAGCCCTAAACCCTAAACCCTAAACCACGTTGGTTAAGGTATCGGGCGGTCTCCTTCTGCATTCGTATGGACTCATAAGCTGTTCCCTAACACTTGGGCCCTCGGGCTTTTTTTAGGAGCCCCCCATATTGACCCTAAACCCTCTAAGGCCCAAGTATATACTATGCAACCCGGAACCCTTAACCCGAAGCCCTTAACCCTAAACCCTAAACCCTAAACCCTAAACCCTAAACCCTAAACCCTAAACCCTATGACTACTACATATAGGTACATGGACCCTTAGGGGTGATATGAACTGAAGGATGAGTCTACGGCGTTGACTACTGCGATACCACAGACCTCAGAGGCGTCCAGCGATGGCTTAGGGTCTAGGGTTTAGGGTTTAGGGTTTAGGGTTTCGGGTTTAGGGTTTAGGGTTTAGACCATAAGACTCGGTGTCCAAAACCCTCTCACCCTAAACCCTAAACCCTAAACCCTAAACCCCAAACACCAAACCTTAACCCTCAACCTTCAACCCTCAACCCTAAACCAGGGCCAGGAGTTCTGAAGAACTTCTCGGCACCATGGTGTAATCCTGTACCACACTCGAGGTGCCTGGGTAGGCTATATAAGGGTTTCCGAAAAAGAAGGGGGGGGGTTCCCTTTTAAGGAGATTCGATTCTATTTGGGGTACCAAAGGGGTTTCCCTCATTCGGGAAATACGCATAACTTGAAAAATGAGGATTTGTGTAGTTCAGGCCTCTTAGGAGCGTGAGCTTAGGAAGAGGGAGCACGCACATGTCGAAGCGCACGAAGCAAAACGTCTCTTCAAGTCAGGAGTTCTCCAAATCTCTGTACTCAGGCTTTAAGGTTTAGGCTTTAGGGTTTAGGGGTTTAGGGGTTTAGGGGTTCAGGGGTTTAGGGGTTTAAGGTGCAGGTTGCGCTCTTTCAAACCTCCAAAGCCCCAAGACTGGGATGCTGCCTGCTTGGCCTGAAAACATGTGGCTGCGGCGAAGGGAGCGTTGAGTTCAGTCAGCTCAGCGCAAGAGAGCGCTTGGGTTTGCGGCAAGAATGAGCCGAAGCCAACCATAAACACCAATTAAACCCTAAACCCTAAACCGTAAGCCCTAAGCCCTAAGCCCTAAACCCCAAACTCTAAAGCGCCAGATACTGGAGTCCTACATGGGACCCAGCAACGAACTCCCTTCTCCATGCTGTGTGACGCCACCGTGGCGCACTCTGCCATGGTCTGCAATGCTGCATCCCTCACACCCCAAGCCCCAAACCCCAAACCCCAAACCCCAAACCCCAAACCCCAAACCCCAAACCCCAAACCCCAAACCCCAAACCCCAAACCCCAAACCCCAAACCCCACGCCCGAAACCTTAAACCCTTCGAGCACAGTGTTTTTTTAGGGGTGGGGGAGGGGGGGTGGGTGGCAATTGGAGGCCTAGAATCCCAAACCGACACTCCCCCCCTTCCCCCCCCCCTCCCCCCTCCCCCCTCCCCCCCTCCCCCCCTCCCGCAGATTCTAAAGACCCTAAACCCTAAGCGCTTAACCCTAAACCCGAAAAGTTTTCCTGGCAGACTGTGATGACGCTGCACCAGCTGGCCACCTCGGTGAACGTCTCGGTAGCCGCGCCCAGTCACACATCAGGGTCTTTGTTTAGGGTTTAGGGTTTAGGGTTTAGGAATTAGGGTTTAGTCCTCAACCTAACTTAGGGGTCTGAATAATTACTAATGACACCCCCCCCCCCCCCCCTCGCCCCCCCAAAACCCTATCCTAATTATTCAGGCCCGTATATTAAGTGTTGAGGCTTTGGGTACTGTCAAAAGATCATGATTGTTATGATCCCTTGGACAAGGATGCGAACACACTTTTCGTAGCCTCTGATGCTTGATGCTTTCAGGGCTTACGGGGAGGGCTCAGGCCCCTAAACCCCAGGGTAAACCCTAAGCCTAAACCCTCAACCGGCTCAGCCTTCTGGTTTTCGGGTGGTTTCAGGGTTTTGAGTTTGTAGAGGTTGTTTTGGGGGTGACCAGGACTCCACCCCTAGAAACCCCGGAGGTCGAAGAGAGATTTGGTTTTTGGAGTTTAGGGTTTAGGCTTTAAGGGCTAAGGGTTTAGGGTTTTAGGGTTTAGGGTTTAGGGTTTAAGGGCTAAGGGTTTACGGGTTTAGATAAGTAGGCTGGATAGAGCTTCTCAACATGTCTCTCGCGCGCGCGCGCACGCGCGCTCATAACCCTGAGTCGGCCATGAACCTTTTAGAGTTCACTTGCGGTTTCCGAAAATAGAGTTGCCCTTCTTGGGGTGCCTTCAATGGGCTTTCTTGTATTTGAGGTATAAACGGGTACCCCCTAAACCCTAAACCCCAAACCCTAAACCCTGAACCCAGTACCCGTATTTTGGGAAATACCCGTTTGGTTCCCAAGGTAATAAAACCTCCCGAACCCGAAAGGGGTTTAGGCTTTAGGGTTTGAGTTTTAGGGTCTAGGGTTTAGGATTTAGGGTTAACTGAGCTCTTAGAGAGTAGGAACATACGTATCAGGTGCCTCCTATCCTGAGTTTGGGAGGCCTTGCAGCATGTAGAGGATCTAGGGCGCTTCCGGCCCCCAAGCGCCAACCCCTACCTGTACTTATAACTGTACTTATGACCCTATTAGGGCACTTAAGGGGCTTACAAGTGGGTTATAAGTACACTTATAGTTAATAAGTACCATGAACCTCCAAGTACCTACGACACATGCCTGGCCGCAAGTCCTAACCCCGCCTCCCGCTGTCAAGTTCGACGATGCCCGGCTGATCAAGGCAGCGTTTGACGCACACGCCACGCCCTTAAAGCTGGGGCTTTGAGGTTTAGGGTTTAGGGTTTAGGGTTTAGGGTTTAGGGTTTAGGGTTTAGGGTTTAGGGTTTAGGGTTTAGGGTTTAGAGGTTGAGGCTCGAAGGCATCATAGAAATCAGAAGCACTCTCATCATGGTTTGTGGTACTTGCTGTTGGTAGTTGTCATGGTCATGGTTGTCGTAGTGGTTGTGGCCATAGTAGTAGCAATAGCAGGAATTCAATTCGACATCTTTCGTAGTTCCAGTCGCAATCTTTGGAGCAATCGCAGTTTCCGGAGGAAGTCCCCACTTCGTCTCGCGAAAACCCAGGCCAGCGGCACGTGTCCCTAAACCGTAATCCTAAATCCTAAACCCTACACCCTAAACCCTAAACCCCAAACCCATCTCCCTTTTGTGACGTCGTTTTGGGATTCGTCGGGCCGACTGCGGAACCTACCTGGAATGACTAAACTTTAGGGTTTAGGGTTTGTATGGAGTTCATATTAGAGTTTAGGCTTTAGGGTTCGTATAGAGTTCATACTAGGGTTTAGGGTTTCGGGTTTTATCTTAGGGCTTAGAGTACTTGGGTACCTCGAGTTCTAAGAGCTGAGGAACTGCTCCGGGGGTTACTTGGGAAGCCCCCTAGAAAGTTTATAATGTTTCAGGTTTAGGGTTTAGGGTTTAGGGTTTAGGGTTTAGGGTTTAGGGTTTAGGGTTTAGGGTTTAGGGTTTAAGGGGTAATTGCGCAGTGTTGACCACAGCCCTAAACCCTATGCCCTGAACCCTAAACCCTAGGCCCTGAGCCCTAAACCCCCAATCCCGAGCCGCGCAGGAGGATTCTCTGAGAGTCGTCGCAGGGCTGGGGTTTAAGGGGTTTAGAGCTTAAGGGGTTTAGGGCTTAGGGGTTTAGGGTCTAAGGTTTAGGGCATTTAGGGTGTCGGGGTTGGGTTTTGGTTTAGTTAAGGGCCCCCTAAACCCTAAACCCTAAACCCCAAACCCTAAACCCTAAACCCTACTTAGGGCCCCTTTAAACATGCCGAAGAACCCTGAGGATGCCGGGAAGGGCCAGCTGGAGTACATGGGGTTCGTCCAGGTGCCTTTGAAGCTCCAGGGCCCGAAGGGCGTTCGGCGTTGTAGGGTTTTGGGGTTTCGGGTTTCGGGTTTAGGGTTTGGGGGTTTAGGGTTTAGGGTTTAGGGTTTAGGGTTTAGGGTTTAGGGCTTAGGGTTGGAGATTGAGGGTTTCGGGTGTTTGGGGCTTTCTCTTTGGGTTGAGGGAGTCTAGGGCTTCGAGTGTAGGACTTCAGGGAGTAGGGGTTTGGGGACGCAGGGGGCATGAGGGCTTTGTATGGCTAGCCTGGTGCCTTGGCAAGAGCAAACGAATCCCATTCCCCCCGCCCCACTATCCACCCCCCCCCCCGTCGTCCAGACAATGGGACCTCATGGGCAAAATCATACAAAGTTTGTGGGTGTTATAAGGTTGCTTCCATGAATTGTAGGTGCATTAGTTCAGACCCTATGGTCTTTGGAATTCTCAGGGCTGACTGGTGCGAGGAGATCTCTGGATTCTGAAGGATCTAGAAATCTCATACCTGAACCCTAACCCCAAAACCCTGAACACCTAAACTCCCAAACCCCAAACCCAAAACCCTTTATGGGTTCCTCCGAAATACCACAGGCTTGGCGAAGTTGAACCTAAAATGAGGCGATGTTTAGGGCACCTTGAAAAGCGGTACTTGGGGCTCTCGGTGGTAGCAGAGGCCTAAACCCTAAACCCTAAACCCTAAACCCTAAACCCTAAACCCTAAACCCTAAACCCTAAACCCTAAACCCTAAACCCTCCTCTACTACCACTACCGCTACCGCTGCCACTACCACTACCACTACTTACCACTACCACATACCACTACCACTACTACCACTACTACTACCACCACTACTACCACTACCACTACCACTACCACTGCCACTGCCACTACCACTACCACTACCACTACCACTACCACTACCACTACCACTACCACTACTACTACTACTACTACTACTACTACTACTACTACTACTACTACTACTACTACTACTACTACTACTACTACTACAACTACTACTACTACTACTACTACTACTACTACTACTACTACTACTACTACTACTACTACTACTACTACTACTACTACTACTATTACTTCTACTACTTATACTACTGCTACTGCTACTACTACTACTACTACACTACTACTACTACTACTACTACTACTACTACTACTACTACTACTACTACTACTACTACTACTACTACTACTACTACTACTACTACTACTACTACTACTACTACTACTACTACTACTACTACTACTACTACTACACTACTACTACTACTACTACTACTACTACTACTACTACTACTACTACTACTACTACTACTACTACTACACTACTACACTACTACTACTACTACTACTACTACTACTACTACTACTACTACTACTACTACTACTACTACTACTACTACTACTACTACTAACTACTACTACTAACTACTATAAGCCGCGCGCTGCAGGCGGCCTGGTGCGCGGGCGGGAAGAAGCGCGTTTCGCTTGGGTTTTGAGCCATTGTTGTGTTATCGCATGTTGTGTTTTGCGCAACTACTTTTGAACAGAGAAATGGTTGCTATCCTTTCTTGGGGATGGGGGGTGGGGTTTGGGGGCTTTGCGGCTTCTCGACCCCCCCCCACAAGCCGAAAGAGCCAAAAAACACCGAAACACCGATGTTTGCAGCCCTATGGACGTCACACGAGAACAAAACAACGGAAAAAGACCGATGTTGCGGCAATGGACGTCAGCATCTGCAACAACCAGCAAAAACCCGAAAAAAAAACCGATGTTTTGCAGGCATGACGTCGTAATTCGCAACAACGTGCAAAAAACCGAAAAAAAACATGTTTGCCGGCATGGATGTCATCAGAGGGCAAGCGAAATTTTAAACACCCCCCCCTTCCTTACCCCCCCCCCCCCACCCCCTCAAGAGCCAAAAAACAAAAATCAGCAAGTCAAGCAGCAAAAACACCGAAAATTTCGATGTTTGCGTCCTGGATGTCATCATGCGACAACGGACGTTTTTAATCCCCCCCCCCCCCCCCCCCCCCCCCCCCCCCCCCCGCCCAAGAAGCAAGAAGTACTGCAAATACCGGTGTTTTGAGGGCATGTCCGTGCGCGAAACACGCAGGCGCTGGTGGCGCGCGCCTCCAATAGTAGTAGTAGTAGTAGTAGTAGTAGTAGTAGTAGTAGTAGTAGTAGTAGTAGAAGTAGTCGTCGTCGTAGTAGTAGTACTACTACTACTACTACTACTACTACTACTACTACTACTACTACTACTACTACTACTACTACTACTACTACTACTACTACTACTACTACTACTACTACTCTACTACTACTACTACTACTACTACTACTACTACTACTACTACTACTACTACTACTACTACTACTACTACTACTACTACTACTACTCTACTACTACTACTACTACTACTACTACTACTACTACTACTACTACTACTACTACTACTACTACTACTACTACTACTACTACTACTACTACTACTACTACTATCCCGAAGAATCTGGGCTGGTGGCAGCTGTTTTGCCGGTCGAAGACAGAAGCCAACAAAGTTTCCTAAAAAGCAGTTTGGGAAACTAAACCCTAAAAGGCGGAGCTGGTCAGGGGTTGGGAGCTGCCCTTTACACGCGCGTGGGCAAAGGAGAATGACGCGGCCGACACAAGGCTCCATTGTCGAAAGCTCTCCGGCGCATTCCGAGGCCGAAAGAACTCGCATCGAACTTGCGCACCCACGCAGCGAAAGAACGATTACCGGTCCCCGTTGCGACACCCTAATCCCTAAATCCTAAACCCCAAACTAGACCGTCTCCCGAAACCCTAAACCCTGCACCCAAAACCCTAAACCCAAGCCACTAGTTAGAGGCCTTACCCTAGAGGGGGGTCTGGGTAAGGGAGACGCGGCAAGTCGGGGTTAGGGTTTGGGGTTTAGGGTTAGGGCGTGGGGTTTAGGGTTTTGCGCTTGGGGTTTGGGTTTCAGGAGTTTGTGCCAAGGGCTTGGGGTTGCTCGTCAGTCAGCTGCACTGGGTTGCGAGGCAGTCTTGCACTTGCACCGGACCATGAACAGTACCTGCAGCGTCTGGGCTCTCGGAGGTAGTGCTTGCTTGTGAGGAACTTAAGGTTCGCTACCAAAGCACGAGGATGACAATCAATGCAAGTTTTCGGGTTTTAGGCTTTAAGAGTTTCGGTTTGAGGGCTTCGGGAGTTCAATTGCATGGCTGCCGCTAGTGGCAGCTGTTTTTGGCCAGACGAGCGCCCATCGGTTGATCTCAATCATGGGCATTCTTTTGGGTTCGGTCATGTGCCTGAGATGCGTGTCCTCAATATAGATGACGATACCACAACGGGGGACGTTAGTTCCTAAGCCCACCTCTATTTGCTTCAGAACCACCCAAAAAGCACAGACTAATAATCCCTGTATTGCCCGTATCAGATATATGTATATATATATATATATATATACATACATATATGTTTTTCTTGGGGGGGGGGGTCCTTAAAAAACACTAAACCCTAAACCCTAAGCCGCGGGAGGTTCTTAAGCAAATGGTAACCCATGAGTGTGTGTCAGCGCCTTGGTGCTTCGAGGCCTCGACGCTGTCGCAGTGCGAGGCACTTTGCGCGGTGACTTTTCCCGGCGGCGGCACTCTCCTCAGCCATGTGTTTAGGGTTTACGGTTGAGGGTTTAGGACTTAGGGTTTAGGGTTTAGGAGAGTGTCTAACTTAGTGCTTCAGGTTTCGAGGGTGTCGTACAAGTTTTGCCGGGGTTGTTGGGATGTTACAAGGTTTTGTAGGCTTCAGAGGGTGTTGTGGAGCTTAATATAGAGATCGGAATAATTCCTAATTGCATTCCCTTATGGCCCGCTATAATAACCCCCGAACCCTTCCAAGTATTAGGGTTTTACAAAACAAGGGTACCTTGTTGGGGTCCTTGTTCTGAGGGGCCTTCTGTTGGGGGCGTTCATTCTTATGGTAAGCCCCCATATTAGGACTTCTACCACCCTAAACCCTAAGCCCTAAACCCTAACCCTAAACCCTAAACCCTAAACCCTAAGCCCTAAACCCTAAACCCTAAACCATAACCCCAGCGGTCTGGGTAGCCGTGCATGTCAGGCCTGGACGGCACCGTGGACTTGCTGAAGCTCCTTCAATGGTTCCTGGGCTTTCAAATGACGCGGTTTAGGGTTGAGGGTCTAGGGTTTAGGGTTTAGGGTTCAGGGTGACTGCATCTCGGGATACCTAAGAAAGAAGGAAAGAAAGAAAGAAGGACAGAAAGAGGGAGACTATAAATCTCTAAAACTCTAAAGCTTTATAAAGCTGCGTATATGCTATACGTATATGTTTTTGTTTTTATGTGTTCGTGTATGCATGAAATCATGCATGCATGTGTAGATAGAAGTAGAGTATGGATTGGACGGGAGAGTTTCTGACCATGCCACTCAAAGCTGAGGGTCGTAGCCATGGTAGCCTGGTAGTATGTATGGCACTAGGACCCGGCGCAGGCATCCTAAACCCTAAACCCTAAACCCTAAACCCTAAACCCTAAACCCTAAACCCTAAACCGTTTGGACCAGGTACTCCACCTACAGCTTTCAGGAGGAGCTGATCCTCTCTGCGGATATGAGGCCGGAAGCGTGTGTTGCCGTAGATTTCAGTTTAGGGTTTAGGGCTTAGGGTGGTTTAGGATTAAAGGGTTTAGGGTTTGGGGTTACAAAAAACGGGCCCCTATCAACCCCAATGTAGGTTCTGTAGAGTCAAGGACGGGACGGAGCAGCATGGTTGTGGAAAACGACCTCAGCCCGAAACCCGAAACCCCAAACCCCAAACCCTAAACCCTAAACCCCAAACCCTCATCTCACGCTTTCCGAGGGACCTCCGACGCCTAAGCCGCCAGTATGGAGTCCCCTGGGAGGAGGTGGACAACGTCAAGCGCCGCGGCCTCAGCAATCCGACACGTACGGAGTTTTGGGGTTTGAGGGTTTAGGATAAATGCGACCCTAAACCCTGAACCCTAAACCCTAGCCCTAAACCCTAGCCCTAAACCCCAAACCCTAAACCCTAAACCCCTAGTACTGAGATTCCAAGAGGCAATCTTCGAGTCTTCAAAAGGCTTTAAAATAGAGTGTGATGCCATCCGTTCTTGCGCTTGATCTTCATCTCCGTCTCAGATACGGCCAAGGCCCCGCAGACAGAAAGAGTCTCCTGAAGATTGATACGCTTTCATTGGTAAGCTTTAGGCGTTTAGGGATTAAGGATACCCTAAACCCCAAACCCTAAACCCCAGCCCTAAACCCCAAACCCTAAACCCCAAACCCCAAACCCTAAACCCCAAACCCAACTGAGCCCTAGGGGGTCCCTCCTTGTACCCCATAAGGTCAGTTCGATGCCGTGGACGAGGATGGCTCAGGCGACATCAGCTTGCAGGAGAGCAACGAAGGGTTTAGGGTTTAGGGTTTAGGGTTTAGGGTTTAGGGTTTAGGGTTTAGGGCGGGTCCCCTGGTGGTTCAAGCCTTCATTCAGATGATGGCCTCTCATGGACCCGAAAAAAGGGATGCCCCAAAAAGATGTTGGGTTTTGGGGTTCAGGCGGTCTTTGGGTTGCGATCGCATCCCCCAGACTGAGATTCCGAAAAGGACCAGCAGATCGTAAACAAAAAACACCCAAGAAGCTTAGCAATGCCTTAACAGACCCCAAACCCTAAACCCTAAACCCTAGACCCCCCAACCCTAAAGCCTAAACCCTAAACCCTAAACCCTAAGCCCTAAACCCTAAACCCTAAACCCTAAACCCTAAACCCTAAACGGAGAATCCCAGAAGTTGGAGGGTTCGAAGTGTCTTGGGGTCCTGAGCGCGCAGGAGTTCAGCGACGTCCTGCGGCGAGTTCTCCAGGCTCACCTTCAGCGGCTTCGTGTTTAGGAGCCCCGAACCCGAAACCCTAAACCCTAAACCCTAAACCCCAAACCCCAAACCCCAAACCCCAAACCCCAAACCCCAAACCCCAAACCCCAAACCCCAAACCACCGACTTGGCCCCCAAAAATGGCGAGTCCATGTCGGGACTTCCCCAAAGCTTTCCCGATGGAGGGTCCCCCTCCCGCCTCGTCAAATCTGCACAATCGCTGGGGCGGTGGGTTTTGCAGGGAAAGTGAACACACACACTACAGCAAACCTACAATATTCTAGCAACCGTTTATCTTGACAGTCGCGTGAATGAGCATGTTAACGATTGTAGTCAGTACGACAAAGGGTTTCTAAAGCTTACCGAAGCCTTCAAGTCAGGTTCCTCCGAACCTCGAGCTGCCAGCGAATCGCGTCAGGCCCGGTTTGCGTGGTTTTTAGTATTGTCTACCATGATGTGGGCATTTCCCCAAATAGGGGTACCCCTTTTATACCCCAAATAGAACTCCCTTAAAAGGACCTCCCCCCCCTTGCAAAAACACAGCAGATAGACTGCTTGAACCCATGGTTTACCCCTTAGGTTTTAGGGTTTAAGGTTTAGGGTGTGGGGTGACCAAGAAAGTTCGAATACCCCGTAAATCAAAGGAATATGGACGAAGCTCGTCGGGCTACAAAACCCTCTGTTCCGCACGTATCATGTATCAGGGGTGGGTGAAATTTCCTGACAGCATGATTGTCCACAAGGTTTCGGGCTACAGGACTGTGTTTTCCGTACAGTCGTAAATAAGACATTCTCGATTTGGGGCCAAGAAGTTCTGCGTGAAGTATCGACCGGCGTGTTTAGGGTTTAGGGTTGCAGACCCCCCCCCCCAGAAAACGACAATAGTCATGAAGTTTAAGGGACCCTAAACCCCAAGCCCTAAACCCTAAACCCTAAACAAGGCCCTCAGTTGCATGGGAAGGTACTTCTGGCAGGAGCTGGACCACGATGGAAATGGGAAGGCCCCGAGTGAACCTGTCCTATTCCTTGGGGACCACGTGAACCCTAAAAGGGTTTTATGGTTCGTAAACCCTAAACCCTAAACCCTAAACCCTAATAGGAGTCATAGTAGTATGGGGTGTATGATCCTAATTTTGGGGTTCATTTCGTCTCCAAGGTTGAGTTATTGTCTTGCGTGACGCTCATGGCACGGATGACCCAATACTCGCAGCAAGTCCGGCAAAAGAAGGTTTAGGGTTTATAGGGTTTAGGGTTTAGGGTGTAGGGTTTAGGGTTTACGGTTTAGGGTTTAGGGTTTAGGGGTCCTTGCAGCAAGTCCAGCAAAAGCCGTTTCCGGGGCTTCGAGGGTGTTTGACATCATTTAGTCAATTTAGTGCAAGAACGAGCTAGTGCGCACACCCTCGTTGCCAGAGGGCGGCGATGTCTTGAACATCTGGGCATTTCCCCCGGCCAAAGCCATTTACTAAGCCCTAAACCCCCAACAATAGGTCCTGTACCCTACAAACCAAACACCCTAAACCCTAAACCAAAAAGCCTAAACCGTAAACCCTAAACCCCAAAACCCTAAACCCTAAGCCCTAAGCCCCAAACCCTAAACCCCAAAGCCTAAACCCTAAACCCTAAACCCTAAACCCTAAACCCTAAACCCTAAACCCTAAACCCGAGCAATGCGGCTGCTTCAGGCCGACTTCACCGAGTTCCTTCCCTGGTGGCTCAAGTACTTCCACAACAAGGCAGAAGCAGCCCAGATTCGCTGTTTTAGGGTTTAGGGTTTAGGGTTTAGGGTTTAGGGTTTAGGGTTTAGGGTTTAGGGTTTAGGGTTTAGGGTTTAGGGCATGAACATCCCAGATTTGCTGTTTTAGGGTTTAGGGCTGAATTCTAGGGCTTAACGAAGGTATCAGGGAGCAACCCAGGGTTTAGGGTGTAGGATTCAGGGTTTAGGGTTTAGGGTGTCTACTGCGCGCAGGAGGGCCGAAAGATGTTGGTGAAGCCATTCGAGGAGCTGCGCTTCCTGACCAGACGGTTTTGGGGTTTGGGTTTAGGGTTTAGGATTTAGGGTTTAGGCTTTAGGCTTTAGGCTTTAGGCTTTAGGCTTTAGGGTTTAGGGTTTAGGATTTAGGTTTAGGGTTTATGGTTTTGGGGCTCGTCTACATAGTGGGCTCTTTTTGTTTTGTCCGGGTCAAATGAATTCTGTATGATGTTATATGGTCAGTGTCTTGAGATCAACCCACCTTGTGTCTCAACTTCTCTGACATCTTCAACCGTAAGCCGTAAACGCCAAACGCTAAAACCCTAAACCCTAAATCCTAAACCCTAACCCCTAAACCCTAAAACCGAAACCCTAAACCCTAAACCCCAAACCCTCAACCCTCTACCCTAAACCCTAAACCCTAAACCCCAACCCTAAACCCTAAGCCCCCTTTTCAGGACTTTTATCGCAATGTCCGCAGCCTGAAGAATCCGGATCCGCCACCATACCGGCAAGGGGAGAAGATCGTGCCGGATCCCGAGAACTTCTGCATGTAGGCTTGAGCAGGGTTTAGGGTTTAGGGTTTAGGGTTTAGGGTTTAGGGTTTAGGGTTTAGGGTTTAGGGTTTAGGGTTTAGGGTTTAGGGTTTAGTTTTTGTTTGGTTAGGGTCCAGAGTTTGTGGCAACGAGCTTATCACATGGGGCCTAGATACGAGTTGTGAATTCTACTGGGTCTTGTAAGGGTCGTTTGTGTTCATATAAGGACTGTGCGTGGGTTATGAGGGAAGATTCTCTAAACTATGGTCCCTGTTGGAGACCATGATGAAGCGGAGCTGTTGACCTTAGGGGACCACAAAAAAAGCAGCCGGCATATTGTCAAAAGTCCGTGGGCGTTTTTTCATAGGGTTTAGGGCCCAAGGGTTTAGGGCCCTAGGGTTTAGGGCCCTAGGGTTTAGGGCCCAGGGTTTGGGGCTCGAGGGTTTGAAGGGCCTTTGGGTTTTGGGGGAGTCCATTGTGGGCCTTTGGGCTTTTGGGTTCAGGGTCTATTGGGCCTTGGATTTAGGGTTTAGGGCCGTCTGTGCTTTGAGCGATAGGCCTACTGGGAATGTATAGACTGAACTTTTTGGGGTGTAGGGTTCAGGGTTTAGGGTTTCGGGTTTAGGGTTTATCGGGTCTACATGTTGTGGGATTCTTGAATCTTGCGTTGGAGGGTATTCTTCCAACGCTTGACAAGCTGCTTAACTAGCGGATGCTTGGACTTGAGATGCCAAGCCCTAAGTCCTAAACCCTGAACCCAATGCCGAGGACTACTTCGGCTGGCACTCAGCCGACGCAGCCGACTCCCCAACACCTACGGCGGGACTGGCCCTCACGAGTCTATTTTTGTTTAGCTTTTTTGCGGGGGGTGGGGGGGGTTGGGAGGTTCTTGGGATCAGGCTTTTAAAATTTAGGTTTTCAGGGTTAGGGTTTAGGTTCAGGATCGGGGGCTCAGGGTTTAAGGCTTTGGGACACGGGGCTCAGGGTTTAAGGCTTTGGGGTTCGGGGCTCAGGGTTTAAGGCTTTGGGGTTCGAGGGCTCAGGGTTTAAGGCTTTGAGGGTCAGGGTTTGGGGCTCAGGGTTTAGGGTTTTGGGGTTCAGCGGCTTTGGGTTTCGGAGGCGGTTTAGATGGTCTGGTGTTCGGATGAAATTGGGCAAAACAAGGTGCCCTCCGAATTCCTCGGCTAATTACTGCAGACCCTAGTAGGGGGAGGCGGAACGCAGGCATCGCGCTACAGGGCACCTCGGGCAGAGGATCTGCGGACGCTGTGTGGAACCTCGACCCTAAACCCTAAACCCTAAACCCTAAACCCTAAAACCCTAAACCCTGAACCCTAAACCCTAAACCCTAAACCCTAACCTTAAGCCCACAAAGCGCCCCCTTGACAACTGGCTGCTCACAGCTTACAGGTCTCTTGTCTATGTGCAGAGCGCGCTTCAGGTATTGTCAGGTCTCCAGATGGCGGTCTGGCTCCGTCTTTTTCTTGGAACTATACAGGGGTCATACTTGAGCAACAAAAAGCCCTAAACCCTAGACCCTCTAAACTTAAAAACGTAAAGATGTAATGTGCGGTTGTCCGCATACCTCTCATCCTTCCCAACTTCAGGAGCCTCTGCTACAAGAGGGAATCTATGCTTCCCGATGAGGGCTTCAGGGTGTAATTTTTCGGGTTTAGAGTTGTTTTTGGTTGAAGGGACCCCGTAAACCCCAAAACGAAACCAAGCCCTACACTTTACACCTGTGGGACATTTAGGATGCGAAGAAGTTGTAGGATCTGTGCATCTGAGCTGCCTTGCCGCAGGAGTCCAGCATCTATTCTCAAGGCTCACTCCAGGGTTGGGTTTGGGGGTTTTGGTTTGGGGTATTAGGGTATTAGGGTTTAGGGGCTTGGGGTTTGGGTGTATGGTGTAGAGAGCTTATGTGCTAGAACCCTAGAACCCTAAACCTTATGTTACCCGTGGCTGGTGGTACCACCCTAAACCCTGAACTCGAAACCCGAAACCCGAAACCCTAAACCCTAAACCCTAAACCCTAAACCCTAAACCCTAAACCCTAAACCCTAAACCCTAAACCCTAAACCCTAAGCCTGTCGATGCCTCCTTGTTGATCCTGCGCATAGTCCACAAGCGAGAGTTGCCCTCAAACCCTGGCACCCTAAACACCCCTAAGCCCTACGGGTTTAGGGTTTAGGGTTTAGGGTTTAGGGTTTAGGGTTTAGGGTTTAGGGTTTAGGGTTTAGGGTTTAGGGTTTAGGGCCTTGGGATGTGCCCCCTTTGTCGAAGAGTCCTTAAAAGTGATGATCATACACCCGCTTAGAATCCCTAGAGAGGAGTGGTCGTATAAGGGGATCATCCCCACTACACCCCCTAAACTTAAAAAAAACCCTGAACCCAAAAACCCTAGAGCCCGAAACGCAGAGCTGGCCGGTGTAGGGTTTAGGAGTAGGGCTAAGGGGTTTCGGGGTTTAAGGGGTTTAAGGGGTTCAGGGATCTTGGTCGACTTCAGGGTAGTCTCATCGTCCTTTCTTCTCGCATAATCCCTGGCACCCTAAACCCTAAACTGGCCCTAAACCTTAAACCCTAAACCCTAAACCCTGAACCTCCGGCAGGTGCTTCCATTGCCTCCGGGGGTCCGGCCCGTGAAGGTTCCATCCTCTCGTGCTGATCGCTGGCGAACGTTTCTTTTTGGGAAGCGGGCCCCAGCTTTCCCCAAGAGTCCATGTACCTGTTATTATTTAGTATGTATGTATGTATGTATGTATGTATGTATGTATGTATGTATGTATGTATGTATGTATGTATGTGTGTATGTGTGTATGTGTGTATGTATGTATGTATGTATGTATGTATGTATGTATGTATGTATGTATGTATGTATGTCTGATTATTATTACTATTACTATTATTATTATTATTTGCATTTATTATGTATTTATTTGTTTTTTCCTTTTTTTTGGGGGGGGGGGGGGGGGGGGGCGGGTGGCCAAAATCAGGCTTAGAGTTTAGGGTCAGGAGAGTGTTTTGGGGGCGTGTTAGGGTATGTTTATGGTGGGAAAGATGTGTTTCGTATTGACTGGGGTTCCCATCTATTCATCCCATCTACATAAACTCTTGGGGTGGCCATGAATGGGATTGGACTGCGGAATGCTCTTACTCTAAACCCGCAACCCTAAACGCTTAACCTTGTGTTGTGATTCCGTTTCAACGTTGGAGGTTTCCTTAAACATATCCCAGATTGCAGGGACTGTTTGGTCCCCTCTCACCTACTAAACTCTAAGCCCTAAATACCAAGCCCCAAACCCCAAGCCCTGAACCCCGACCGCTGAACTCTAAACTCGAATTCCTATAAACCCTCAACCCCAAACCCTGAACCCTATAGATACTAAACATTATCAAGCCCTGAACCTCAAACCCCGAAACCCCGAAACCCCGAAACCCCGAAACCCCGAAACCCTAAACCCTAAACCCTAAACCCTAAACCCTAAACCCTAAACCCTAAACCCCAAGTTTCATCAAGGCTTCGCTTCCGTAGTTGAAGGGGCCTGGATGCGCACCTTCGCCCTCCTGCGCGAAAATGGTGTCCGGCCAGCCTCAGGGGTTTAGGGTTTAGGGTTTCGGGTTTAGGGTTTAGGGCCAGGGCCTATGGAAATTGTGAAGGGCTTCTGTCCGGAGTTTGGTCGGGCTTTGTCGGTTCTTTTGTCGGGTTTTGGGGGGGTTTTGGGGGGTTCCGGAGGTGTTTTGTCGGGTTTTCTTGTGCTTGTGAAAAAGTTTTCCTTTGTGATGGCTCTCCAGGTGTGTCTTCGTCGTCTTTTGGGATTGAAAATATTTCTCTCTGCCTTTCCAACAACGTCAGGCCTTCCCGGATAGGGTTTCGGCTTTAGGGTTTAGGGTTTAGGGTTTAGGGTTTAGGGTTGCAAGCTCTCAGCGAATCACATACATCTTCCAAACATCCTGACCTTGAGGGTTTAGGGTTTAGGGTGTAGGGTTTAGGGTTTAGGGTTTAGGGTCTAAGGTCTAGGGTTCAGGGTTTAGTGTTTTTTAAGAACCTTGTTCCGGACTCCCCCCTTATAACCCCCCCCCAGCTCTGATACCAAATCAAGCCTTACTTTGAGTCTGTTTAGGCCTAGTGTTGGGGAGGGGGTAGTGAGGGTTTAGGGTTTAGGGTTTAGGGTTTAGGGTTTAGGGTTTAGGGTTAGGGGGGTCTGTAGAACATTTAGGTTGTCGTGGCTCAGACATTCTAGTTCGCAGGGATACCGGGCTTTGGGGCTTACGCGGCAAGACGCTGCTCATCCAAGTCCCTTAAACCCCAAACCCCTGGAACCTAAACCCCGTACGGCCCCGCGACCCACAAAAAATGCCATCTGAACCCTAATGAACCCTAAGCCCTAGACCCTAGAAGCTAGAAGCCTTGCACGGCTAAAAACCTCCGAGTCGCCACCCTGAAACAAAAAAGTGTTGAGTAAAGCCGCAAGTCCCAAGACAAGAGCTGCCACGGCCATGCTTCGCATCCAGAACCTCAACGGGGAGGATGTGGCCATCTTGCCTCCAGACCAGATCGAATCACTGATGCAGACAAACGAGAGCCTGGCAGGAGTCATTGAGCGGTTTTTGGCAGCAAAAATGGGCCAGCCCCGCTTCCGGCTAAAGCTTGTGAGCCAAGGCCAGATTCTGAACCATGACGCGGACTTGCAGCTGCCACTCATGGTGCAGGTTGTCGTCTGCGACTTTTGCCAAGCAGATGCCAGCAAAATGGAAGAACTGATTGATGCCAGTACGATGAACGACACCAAGGTTGTCGAAGCCTTGCTCCGGGAACCCCATGATCCCAGTCTGAGAGACGGGCGGGGGCGGACCCCTCTATGCATGGCCTCGAATAAAGGCCACGTAGAGGTGGTGCGTTTGCTTGTGGAGGCAGGTGCAGACAAGGACAAGGGCCTCAAAGGCGACTGGACCCCTCTCTGCATTGCCTCGCGTAGAGGCCACCTCGAAGTGGTGCGTTTGCTTGTGGATGGAGGCGCAGACAAAGACAAGGCCAGAGACGACGGCAAGACCCCTCTCTTCATCGCGTCACAACAAGGCCACCTCGAAGTGGTGCGTTTGCTGGTGGATGCAGGTGCAGACAAGGACAAGGCCACAGACGATGGCTGGACCCCTCTCTGCATCGCTTCGCAGGAAGGCCACCTCGAAGTGGTGCGTTTGCTGGTGGATGCAAATGCAGACAAGGACAAGATAACAGACGACAGCTGGACCCCTCTCTGCGTCGCTGCGGAGGAAGGCCACCTCGAAGTGGTGCGTTTGCTGGTGGATGCAGGTGCAAACAAGGACAACGCCGTGGGCGACGGCAAGACCCCTCTCTTCATGGCGTCACAGAAAGGCCACCTCGAAGTGGTGCGTTTGCTGGTGGATGCAGGTGCAGACAAGGACAAGGCCACGGACGACGGAAGCAAGGACAAGGCCGCAGGCGGGCCAACAACCGCGGCTTGACTCCTGTCAGTGTTGCCTCCAAGAAGATATCTTCCACCAGCAATTGCCACTCTCAAAAGAAAGCTGTTGGCCCACCCATTTGAGGATCGACAGGTTTGGGGTTCCGCAGCTATCAGCTAAATTGGGTTTAGGGTTCAGGGCTCGGGTTTTAGGGTTTAGGCTTTGGGGACCTCAGGGCTGGAGGCTTACATGCGGCTTTACTGGCCAATCTGAGACCTGGACCCGAGTCTCTACTACTTGGGCCTTAAAGGGGCCCCCACGCAGCAGCATCCGGGCCCAAGTATATACTATCTAGGCACCTGAGCCCTTATGGTCTATACACCCTAAACCCTGAACCCTGAACCCTAAACCCTAAACTTTAAACCCTAAACCTTGAACGCGAAGCGCTCCGGCTCAGAGTCGCAGCAAGGAGGGGGTTTTCGGGGCTGGGTCGGGCCCCTGCCGCTAAGAGTTTGGGGGTTTGGGGCTGGGGTTTGGGGTTTAAGGTTTAGGGTTTAGGGTTTAGGGTTTAGGGTTTAGGGTTTAGGGTTTAGGGTTCATCCCATCTATATATCGAAATATATTAGCATGAGGGAACAAGTATATGCAATACAGGCGCATGGACTCCTGGGTTGGTGTGAATAGGGTTGGACTGAGGAATGCTTGCCCTAAACCCTAAACACTGTGTTGTGATTCGGTTTCAATGTTGGAGGTTTCCCAACAGCATATCCTAGATTGCAGGGACTGCTTGGTTTCCTGTAGACCTTAGAACCCATTCAGACCCATAGACCCCGAAACCTCCAAACCCTGAACCTCAAAATCAAAACTCTAAACCCTAAATACTAATTAAACCCCACACCACACGCCCTGAACCCCGCCGGTAAACTTTACCCCCTATAAACCCTAAATACTAAACACAGCCCGGAACCCCGAGCCCTCAACCCGACACCCTAAACCCTGCACCCAAAACCCCAAGCCCTACACCGTAAACCCCAAACCTTAAACCCCAAACCCGAATCCCCAAACCCTGAACCCTAAACTCGAAACTGAACCCTCAACTCGAAACCCCAAGTTGTCTCAAGGCTTCGCTAAGGGGGGGGGGGGGGGGGGGGGGGGGGGGGGGGGGGGGGGGGGGGGGGGGGGGGGGGGGGGGGGGGGGGGAAGGGGGGGGGGGAATAAGGTGGGGAAGGGGGGGGAAAGGGGGGGGGGAAGGGGGAAGGCGGGGGAAGGGGGGGGGGAAAAAGGGGGGGGGTGGGGGAAAGGGGGCGGGAAGGGAAGGGGAAGGGGAGGAAAGGCGGGGAGGGGGGAAGGGGGGGGAAGGGGGGGGGGAGGGGGGGGGAGGGGGGGGAAGGGGGGGGAAGGGGAGGTTTTTTTTCCTCATTGAGTACAAAATGTTTTCCTCTGCGAACCCAACACCGTCAGGCCTTCCAGGCCAGGCTTGGAGAGGCCTTGCCCAAAAAAAATGTTGAAGGAAAGTGTTGAACGATTATTTTTGAAAATGTTTTGAAACCCTAAACCTTAAACCCTTAGCCCTAAATCCCGACTGAAACTTCTGGACTTGAACATTCGAAGGCAAGGTTGGGTGCGAACGGCCTTGAGCGAAGGTTTTTTTGAACGAAGGTTTCAGTTTGCGCTTTTGGCGCCTTGACGACCTGTATCTTGAAGCCATGTGGTCTAGGGTTTAGGGTTTAGGCTTTGGGGTGAGGGCTTTTTGTAACCTGTCGAAAAGCTCATAATTTGAAGAATGATTGTAGCTCCTCGAAATTGCCAACTCCCTCAGTGAGTCACATACATTTTCCATATATCCTGGCCTTGAGGGTTTAGGGTTTAGGGTTTAGGGTTTAGGGTTTAGGGTTTAGGGTGTAGGGTTTGGCGTTTTTAGGGTTTAGGGTTTTTGGAGTTTTTGGGTTTAGTTTAGGGTTCAGGGTTTAGGGTGTAGGATTCAGGGTTTAGGGTTAGGGTTTAGGATTTAGTATGTTCAAGAACCTTGTTCCGCACTCCCCCGTATGCACTCCCCCCCCCCAGCCCAATATGGCCAAATCAAGCCCTAATTAGGGTTTATTTAGGCCTTCTTTTGGGGTCTGTAGACTATTTAGTATTTACGGTGTCGTGAGTCAGAGATTCTGGTTCACAGGGATACCGGGCTGAAGCCCAGTAGGGCACATGATCCACGAGGAATGCCATCTGAACCCTAAACCCTAAACCCTAGAAGCCTTGAACCGCTACAAACCTCCGAATCCCCTCAAACTCCTACCTTCCAGCCCCCCTAAACGCTCAACCCAACACCCTGAACCCCGAACCGCCGCAAACCCCAGAAGACCCTGAAAGCAATAAGCGTTGAGTGCTGGCATGCAAAGCCGCAAGTCCCAACATAAGAGCTGCCCGCCGCCATGCTTAGCATCCAGAATCTGCACGGGGAAGATGTGGCACTTTTGGCTTCAGACCAGATCGAACCACTGATGCAGACAAACGAGAGCTTGGTAGAAGTGATTGAACGGTTTTTAGCAGAAAAACTGGGCCAGCCACGCTTCCGGCTAAGGCTTGTGAGCCAAGGCCAGATTCTGAACCATGACGCGGACTTGCAGCTGCCACTCATGGTGCAGGTTGTCGTCTGCGACTTTTGCCAAGCAGATGCCAGCAAAATTGAAGAGCTGATTGATGCCAGTACGATGAACGACACCAAGGTTGTCGAAGCCTTGCTTCGGGAACCCCAAGATCTCAATCTGAGAGACGGGCGGGGGCGGACCCCTCTATGCATGGCCTCGAATAAAGGCCACGTAGAGGTGGTGCGTTTGCTTGTGGATGCAGGTGCAGACAAGGACAAGGCCACAGACGAGAGCTGGACCCCTCTCTGCATCGCCTCAGATGACGGCCACCTCGAAGTGGTGCGTTTGCTTGTGGATGGAGGTGCAGACAAAGACAAGGCCAGAGACGACGGCAGGACCCCTCTCTTCATCGCGTCACAGCAAGGCCACCTCGAAGTGGTGTGTTTGCTGGTGGATGCAGGTGCAGACAAGGACCAGGCCACTGACGACGGCCAGACCCCTCTTTGCATCGCGTCACAGGAAGGCCACGTCGAAGTGGTGCGCTTACTCGTGGATGCAGGTGCAGACAAGGACAAGGCCACGGACGACGGCGGCAAGACCCCTCTCTTCATCGCGTCACAGGCAGGCCACCTGGAAGTGGTGCGTTTGCGGGTGGATGGCGGTGCAGGCAAGGACAAGGCCGCAGGCGGGCCAACAACCGCGGCTTGACTCCTGTCAGTGTTGCCTCCAAGAAGATATCTTCCACCAGCAATTGCCAATCTCAAAAGAAAGCTGCTGGCCCACCCATTTGAGGATCGACAGGTTTGGGGTTCCGCAGCTATCAGCTAAATTGGGTTTAGGGTTCAGGGCTCGGGTTTTCGGGTTTAGGCTTTGGGGACCTCAGGGCTGGAGGCTTACATGCGGTTTTACTGGCCAATCTGAGACCTGGGCTGAAACTCCTAAACCTGGGCGTGCCTTACGCAGCAGCATCCGGGCCCAAGTATATACTATCTAGGCACCTGAACCCTCAAGAATCAGGCTTAGGGTTTAGGGTCAGGCTTAGACTCTGTCGGGGGGCGCGTATTAGCATATTTCAGTGTGGGAACTACGCATATAGTGCTGCTTCTTGCAGGTACATGGACTCCTCGGGTGGTCATGAATAGGATTGGCCTGAGGCATGCTTACCCTAAACCCGCAACCCTAAACCTAAACCCTGAGTCGGTTTCAATGTCGGAGGTTGCCTTAAGCATATCCTGGATTGCAGGGACTGTTCGGTCCCCGGTAGACCTTAGAACCCGTTCAGATCCATAGACCCTCAAACCCCAAATCCTGAACCCCAATTACTAAACTCCAAACCCAAAATGCTAGTCCCCAACCCCCAAACCCTTAACCCCGACCACTAAACTCTAAAGCCTACAACCGCTAAACCCCTGAACCCTATAAATACTTAACATTACGAAGCTCTGAACCCCAACCCCTAAACCCCTAAGCCCCAAACCCTACACCCTAAGCCCTAAGCCCCAAGCCCCAAACCCCAAACCCTAAACCCCAAACCCTAAACCCGAAACCCCAAACCCTAAACCCGAAACCCGAAACCCTGAACCCTAAACCCGAAACCCCAAGCTTCAGCAAGGCTTCGCTTCCGTAGTCGAAGGGGGCCCGGATGAGCACCTGTGCCCTCCTGCGCGAAAACTGTGGCCGACCAGCCTTAGGGTTTAGGGTGTAGGGAGTAGGGAGTAGGGTTTAGGGTTTACGAAAAGTACCCACCCACCCAGAGAATCCCACACCATTAAAATTATAAACAGATTCACGCGCAACCCAAACTCTTAGCCCCAATTAAACCCTATGCTCTCGTCCCTGAAACTTCACAACCCTAACTTTAGAGCCCTCAGCCTAAGTTCCTTGAACTGTAGGGCTCTTCAACCCTCATGTTAGAATTGGGGAGGGGGTGGGGGGGGGGGGGGGGGGGGGGGGGGGGGGGGGGGGGGGGGGGGGGGGGGGGGGGGGGGACCTTGCCCACTAATTTTCGGACCTTGCCCGGGTCCGAAAATTAGTGGGCAAGGTCCGAAAAAAGCAGTGGGCAAGGTCGTGGGGCAGCCGATGGACCTTGCCCACTGATTGTCGGACCTTGCCCACTAATTTTCGGACCTTGCCCGCAAAGTAAGTCGTTAACATTTATAGTATATATGAAAGAGTGGTTTAGGGCTTAGGGTTTGGGGTTATTTAGGGTTTGGGGTTTAGGGTTTTTAGGGCTAGGGCTTATAGACATTATAAAGGGCTTGTGTCCGGAGTTCAGTCGGTTTTTGCAGTTTTTTTTTTTGTTGAGCGGGGGGGGGGGGGGGTTGTCGGGCTTTTTTCTGTTGCTTGTGAATGAGATTTCCTTTGTGATGGTTTTCCGGGTGTCTTCATTGCCTTTGGGATTGAAAATGCTTTGCACCGCTTTTCGAACACTGTCAGGCCTTCCAGGCTAGGCTTGGAGAGGCCTGTTGAACGATTTCTGAAAGGTTTTGAACAAAAGTTTCGGACGAACGTTTGGGAGGCCAAAGTTGCGGGGAAAGGCCTTCAGCAAAGTTTCTGTTGGGCTTCTGGCGCCTTGAAGACCTGGATCTTGAAGCCTTTTGGCCTTTTGGGTTCTCCGAATGATTTTTGTAACTTATCAAAATTGCAAGAACTCAGAAAGTTGAAAGATGATTGTAGCCCCTCGGAGTTGCAAGTTTTCTCTCAGTCATTGAATCACGTACAATTTCTATTTATCCTGGCCTTGAGGGTTTAGGGTTTAGGGTTTAGGGGGGTCTAGGGCAAGGGTTTAGGGTTTAGGGTTATAGGGTTTAGGGTTTATGGGGTTTAGGGTTTATGGTTTAGGGTTCGGGGTTTAGGGTTTAGGGTGTAGGGCTTAGGGTTTAGTATTTTCAAGAACCTTGTTCCGCACTCCCCCCTTATACCTCCCCTCCGGCCAAGAAGGCCCAAATTGAGCCCTAATTGGGGTCTATTTAGGCCTTGTTTTGGGGAGGTGGGGGGGGGGGGGGGTAGTGAGGCGGTCTGCATAGTAGTTAGGGTGTCGTGAGTCAGAGATTCTGGTTCTCAGGGATACCGGGCTTTGGGGCTTGGGCTACAAGACGCTGCTCATCCAAGACCCCTTAAACCCTAAACCCCTGGAACGTAAACCCAGTACGGGCACACGATCCACGAGGAATGCCATCTGAACCCTAGACCCTAAACCCTAGACCCTACAAGCCTTGAACCGCTAAAAACCTCCGAATCACCTCAACCTCCTACCTTCCAGCACCCCTAAAACCCTAAACCCTAAACCCTCTTCACGGACTCTGCCAAGCCCCCGCGCCACCTTCAGCTCGAGCCTGAGTCATGTCTCTGAGGGTCCGAATGCCTACGGTCGGTAATCCCCGGTTTAACATTGAGGGTTTGAGTTTAGGGTTTAGAGTTTAGGGTTTAGGGTTTAGGGTTTAGGGTGGGAACGCAGGTACAGACTCACCGGGTACTTCAGGCCGGTAAGCTGCACGCCCTGGAGAGAAGTGTTAGGCTAGATGCCTCTACTTTGACATGTTCTCCCTTCTACTAGCAGTCCCGAATAGGGATTATAGTACTCCCTATTACAACTCCTATTAAATCCTATGAAGGGCTGTTTGTACAAGGGGGACGTCCCAAACTCTACTCATTGTTGCATGCCCCGCAAACCCTCCAGACCCTGAAACCAATAAGCGTCGAGTGCTGCCTGCAAAGCCTCAAGTCCCAAGACAAGAGCTGCCCGCGGCCATGCTCAGCATCCAGAATCTGAGCGGGGAAGATGTGGCACTTTTGGCTTCAGACCAGATCGAATCACTGATGCAGACAAACGAGAGCCTGGTAGGAGTCACTGAGCGGTTTTTGGCAGCAAAAATGGGCCAGCCACGCTTCCGGCTAAAGCTTGTGAGCCAAGGCCAGATTTTGAACCATGACGCGGAATTGCAGCTGCCACTCACGGTGCAGGTTGCCGTCTGCGACTTTTGCCCAGCCGATGCCAGCAAGATTAAAGAACTGATTGATGCCAGTGCGATGAATGATACCAAGGTTGTCGAAGCCTTGCTCCGGGAACCCCAAGATCCCAATCAGAGAGACGGGCAGGGGCGGACACCTCTATTCATCGCCTCGAATGAAGGCCACGCAAAGGTGGTGCGTCTGCTGATGGATGCAGGTGCAGACAAGGACAAGGCCACAGACAATGGCTGGACCCCTCTCTGCATCGCCTCGTATAAAGGCCACCTCGAAGTGGTGCGTTTGCTTGTGGATGCAGGTGCAGACAAGGACAAGGCCACAGACGTCGGCTGGACCCCTATGCGCATTGCCTCGCGGAAAGGCCACCTCGAAGTGGTGCGTCTGTTGGATGGAGGTGCAGGCAAGGACAAGGCCACATGCGGGCCAACAACCGCGGCTTGACTCCTGTCGGTGTCGCCTCCAAGAAGATATCTTCCGCCAGCACATTCTCAAAGGAAAGCTGCTGGCCCGCCCATTTGAGGATTGTCAGCTTTGGGGTTCCGCAGCTGTCACCTTGTTAGAGTCTAGGGTTTAGTTTAGGGTTTGGGGTTTAGGGTTTAGGGTTTAGGGTTTAGGGTTTAGGGTTTAGGGTTTAGGGTTTAGGGTTTAGGGTTTGGGGTTTGGGGTTTGGGGTTTAGGGTTTAGGGTTTGGGGTTTGGGGTTTGGGGTTTAGGGACATCAGGGCTGAAGGCTAAGGTGAGACATAAGCCCTGTATCACCCTGGAAGTCGTCGAAGGGCGTGCCTTTCTAGGCCTACCTGAACCCTGGGCCGTAGACTAAACCCCTAGAAGCCCCCAAAAAAAAATCTGCCTAAGTGTCCACGTGCTTCAAGTAGTTTCTACTATGGGCTCCTACACAGTAGCATCAGGGCCCATGTAATCTACTGTCTAGGCACATGAACCCTTAGGGTCTATAAACCCTAAACCCTGAACTCTAAGCCCTCAACCCTAAGCCCTGAACCTGAACCCTGAACCCTGAGCGCGAAGCGCTGCTCCGGCTCAGAGTCGCAGCACGGGGGGTTTTTCAGGGCTGGGTCGGGCCCCTGCAGCCCCTGAACCTTAGAGTTTGGGATTAGGGTTTAGGGTTTAGGGTACCTTAGACCTTCAAGGTCAGGGTCCTTGTGGATTGTAAGCGTTCTTTTTGGGTTGGTTCTTTTTTTGGGGCTTGCAAAGGTTGCTTAAAGGCCTCATACGGCCCCAATTGCGGCACTACTTAGGCAAACATGTGCAGCCAAGATCAGCTAAGCCTTAGCACGCCTCACCTGAAGCACGCCACCATCATCAGCAGCATGAGACATCCAGTGCCTCGACAAGGGCAAAGGCCGATGAGGGCGCCGGTCTCCACTTCCGCGCAGGTGGGCCCGACACCCCCAAAGAAAGCAGGCCGGCTTTGTGTTAAGAGCCAACGTAGGCCACGGACGGGCGTAGGACTTTAGGGGGAGTCCTCTTTCTGCAGAAGAATGTAAGGCATCAAAGGTGATCCTCAGGAAGCGCCAATCTGAGCCAGCGCCCCCTCAAAACGAAGCGCCTGACCCAGACCTCCCAACCCGCTTGCGATGCTTGAGCCCCTAAACCCCAAACCCCCGAAGGCCCCTAAATTTCTAAGCCCCCTAAGCCCCACAAATCCTGTAACTCCGAAGCCCTAAGCCCTACCAACCCTAAACCCCAAACCTCTATAACCCTTAGGCTTATTGGAGTAATGGCATTTGCGCTTGCTCCTCATCAGAGTCTTTTGCAAAATCATTGTAGTTGTTTGCTGAGTTACCCTTGCAAGGGGCAAAAAGTGCTAGTGTTTCAAGCTGCGGTGCTCCCTTGACAGCTGGCCACCCACAGCTTACATCCTAGGTAGGACAAGGGGGGGCCCTGAAAAGGTACCCCTTCTGAACCCTCTTTTGGTTCTCTTAAACAGGGACCTTATTCAGAAGGTCTATAATGTCTATATCCCCAAGGGTACCCCTAATCCCATCCCTCATTACAGGCCTCGTGTCTGCACTTCCCTCCCGATGAGGGTTTTAGGCTTTAGGGTTTAAAGTTTAGGGTTCAGGGTTTAGGGTTTAGGGTTTAAGGTTTAGGCTTTATAGGGTTTAAGGTTTAGGGTTCAGGGTTGTTTCGGCTTACCTTTGCGGGACATAACGTTATGCAAAGAAGTTGTAGGATCTGTTGCATCTGAGCTGCCTCGCCGCAGGAGTCCAGCATCTATTCTCAAGGCTCACTCCAGGCTTGGCTTTGGGGTAGGGTTTAGGGTTTAGGGTTTAGGGTTTAGGGTTTAGGGTTTAGGGTTTAGGATTTAGGGTTTAGGGTTTAGGGTTTAGGGTTTAGGGTCCCCTTATGCTAACAGTCCTGCATAGGGCTTGTAATAGGGAGGGGCGGGGGGGGGGGGGGGGGGTAACTAGAATCACTAAGAAGGACTGTTCGAAACGGAGCATTTTTTAGGTGACAAGGGTTTAGCCAAGTTGTTCCTTTTTGTTTTTTTGGGGGGGGATTGTTGGCGGGTAGCCCGTACCCATGCCTGGTGGTACCACTCTACGCCCCAAACCCTAAAACCTACTTAGACACAAATGTGCAGCCAAGAACAGCTAAGCCGCCTTAGCACTCCTGGGGCTAATGGGTTTTGGGCATTTAGGGGTTTTAGGGGTTTTTGGGGTTTAGGGGTTTAAGGGGTTCAGAGATCTGGGTCGATTTCGGGGTAGTCTTATCGTCCTTTCTACCCGTACAATCCCTTGTACCCTAAACCCTAAAACCTAAACCCTAAACCCTAAACCCTAAACCCTAAACCCTAAACCCTATAAACCCTAAACCCTAAACCTCTGGCAGGTGCTTCCATTGCCTCCGGGGGTCTGGCCCGCGAAGGTTCCATTCTCTCTTTGTGATCGCTCCCTCCTGCGCGAAAATGGTGGCCGGCCAGCCTTAGGGTTTAGGGTTCAGGGTTCAGGGTTCAGGGTTTAGGGTTTAGGGTTTAGGGTTCAGGGTTCAGGGTTCAGGGTTTAGGGTTTGTAGGAATTGTAAAGTGTTTGTGTGCGGAGTTTTGTCGTTCAACACCGTCAGGCCTTCCAGGCTAGGCTTGGAGAGGCCTCGCCCAAGAAAGCTTTGAAGGAAAGCGTTGAACGATTATTTGTGAAATGGAAGGCAAAGTTGTGAGCCAAAGGCCTTCAGGTTTTGGCTTTTGGCTCCTTGACGACCTTCATCTTGAAGCCTTTTGGCTTTTGGGTTCTTCCGAAGGATTTGTGCAGCTCATCGAAATTGCAAGATCTCAGAAATTGAAGGATGATTCATTGTAGCCCCCGGAAATTGCAAGCTCTCTCAGTGAGCCACATACAAATTCTATTGATCCTGGCCTTGAGGGTTTCGGGTTTGGGGTTTAGGGTTAGGGGTTAGGGTTTAGGGTTTGGGGTTTGGTATTTTCGAGAACCTTGTTCCGCACTCCCCCCCCTGTACCCCCCCAGGATAAGGCCAAATTGAGCCCTAATTAGGGTCTATTTAGGCTTTCTTCTGGGGACGGGGTAGTAAGGGGGGTGTCGGTGGAAGATTTAGGGTGTCGTGAGTCAGAGATTCTGGTTCACAGGGATACCGGGCTTTGGGGCTTACGCTACAAGACGCTGCTCATGCAAGACCCTTAAACCTTAAACCCCTGGAACGTAAACCCAGTACGGGCACGCGATCCACGAGGAATGGCTTCTGAACCCTAAATCCTAGATCCCAGATTCTAGAAGCCTTGAACCGCTACAAACCTCCGAATCACCTCAAACTCCTACCTTCCAGCGCCCCTGAACCCTCAACCCCAAACCCGCAACCCTACTAAGACCCGACCCTAAACCCCAAGCCCTAAACCCTCGGCCATAAACCCTAAGCCCTAAACCCTAAACCCTAAACCCTTCACGGAATCAGTCAAGCCTCCGCGCCACCTTCAGCTCGAGCCTGAGCTACGCCTCTGACGGTCCGAATGCCTACAGTTGTTTGTGACCAGTAAATCCCGGTTTACTGTAGAGTTTAGGGTTTGGGGTTTAGCGTCTAAGGTTTAGGGTTTAGGGTTTAGGGTTTAGGGTTTAGGGTGTATAAGGGTTCAGGGTTTAGGGTGGAAACGCAGGTACAGACTCACCGGATACTTCGGGCCGGTAAGCTGCACGCCCTGGAGAGCAGTTCGGGTAGATGCCTCTACTTTGGGATGATGCCTCTACTTTGGGATGTTCCCCCTTATACTACGGAATAGGGGTTAGAGTACCCCCCTATTATAGTTCCTTTAAACCCTATTAAACAGCCTCAAGTCCCAAGACAAGAGCTGCGCGCGGCCATGCTTCGCATCCAGAATCTGAACGGGGAAGATGTGGCAGTCTTGCCTTCAGACCAGATCGAATCACTGATGCAGACAAACGAGAGCCTGGTAGGAGTCACTGAGCGGTTTTTGGCAGCAAAAATGGGCCAGCCACGCTTCCGGCTAATGACTTTTGCCCAGCCGATGCCAGCAAGATTAAAGAGCTGATTGATGCCAGTGCGATGAATGATACCAAGGTTGTTGAAGCCTTGCTTCGGGAACCCCAAGATCCCAATCAGAGAGACGGGCCGGGGCGGACCCCTCTATGCATCGCCTCGCACGCAGGCCACGTCGAAGTAGTGCGTTTGCTGGTGGAGGGAGGTGCAGACAAGGACAAGGCCACAAGCGATGGCTGGACCCCTCTCTGCATCGCTTCGCAGGAAGGCCACCTCGAAGCGGTGCGTTTGCTGGTGGATCGAGCTGCAGACAAGGACAAGGCCACAGACGACGGCCAGACCCCGCTCTTCATCGCGTCACAGGAATGCCACCTCGAAGTGGTGCGTTTGCTGGTGGATGGAAGTGCAGACAAAGACAAGGCCACAGACGATGGCTGGACCCCTCTCTGCATCGCTTCGCAGGAAGGCCACCTCGAAGTGGTGCGTTTACTGGTGGATGCGGGCAGACAAGGACAAGGCCACAGACGCCGGCGAGGCTCCTCTCTTCATCGCGTCACAGACAGGCCACCTCGAAGTGGTGCGTTTGCTGGTGGATGCAGGTGCAGACAAGGACAAGGCCGTCAACGGCGGCTGGACCCCTCTCTGCATCGCCTCGCATAAAGGCCACCTCGAAGTGGTGCGTTTGCTGCTGGATCGAGTTGCAGACAAGGACAAGGCCACAGACGACGGCAAGACCCCTCTCTTCATCGCGTCACAGAAAGGCCACTTCGAAGTGGCTCGTCTGCTTGTGCATGGAAATGCAGACAAGGACAAGGCCACAGACGATGGGTGGACATCTCTCTTCATCGCTTCGCAGGAAGGCCACCTCGAAGTGGTGCGTTTGCTGGTGGATGCAGGTGCAAACAAGGACAAGGCCGTCAACGGCGGCTGGACCCCGCTCTGCATCGCCTCGCATAAAGGCCACCTCGAAGTGGTGCGCTTGCTGGCGGATGGAGGTGCAGACAAGGACAAGGCCGCAAACGACCACGCGACCCCCGTCTGCATTGCCTCGCATGAAGGCCACCTCGAAGTGGTGCGTTTGCTGGTGGATGCAGGTGCAGACAAGGACAGGGCCACAGACGACGGCGAGACCCCTCTTTGCATCGCGTCGCGTAGAGGCCACCTCGAAGTGGTGCGTTTGCTGGTGGATGGAGGTGCAGACACGGACAAGGCCACAAACGATGGCTGGACCCCTCTCTGCATCGCTTTGCAGGAAGGCCACCTCGAAGTGGTGCGTTTGCTGGTGGATGGAGGTGCAGACAAGGACAAGGCCACAAATGGGCCAAAGACCGTCGGTGTCGCCTCAAAAGAGAGTTGTTGGCCGGCCCATTTGAGGATCGTCAGGTACGGGGTTTCGCAGCTATCAGCCTGTCCGGGTTTAGGGTTTAGGTTTTAGGGACCGCAGGGCTGGAGGCTTACATGTGCTGTTACTAGCTGAGACCTGCAATCAGCCCAGTGACCCCTTAAAACTTCGACACGCCTGTTTTTTAGGGTTCTAGGGTTTAGGGTTTAGGGTCCATAAACCTTGAAGACGTCGAGGGGCATGCCTTTCTAGGCCTATCTGGACCCTGGACCGTAGAGTAAACCCTAGAAACCTACTTGGGCCTTAAACGGGCTCCTACACAGTAGCATCAGGGCCCAAGTATATACTATCCACGCACATGAACCCTTCGGGTCTATACACCCTAAACCCTAAACGCGAAGCGCTTCTCCGGCTCAGAGTCGCTGCAAAGGGGAATTTTTCGGGGCTGGGTCGGGCCCCTGCAGCCCCTGAACCTTAGAGTTTGGGATTAGGGTTTCGGGTTTAGGGTACCTTAGACCTTCAAGCTCAGGGCCCTTGTGGATTTTAAGCGTTTTTGTTGGGTTGGTTCTTTTTGGGTTCTTGAAGGTTGCTCGAAAGTCCTACACGGTCCTAATTACGGCACTACTTAGAAAAAGCTGTGCAGCCACGACTAGCTAAGCCTTAGCACTCCTCACCTGAAGCACGCCGCCATCAGTCATCAGCATGAGACATCCAGTGCCTCGACAAGGGCAAAGGCCGATGAGGGCGCCGGGCTCCACTTCCACGAAGGTGGGGCCGACACCCCAAAGAAAGCAGACCGGCTTTGTGTTTAGAGCCATGTAGGCCGGCTTTGTGTTTAGAGCCATGTAGGCCACGAACGGGCTTAGGACTTTAGGGGGAGTCCTCTTTCTGCAGAAAAAAGGAGGGTACTAAAGGTGCTCTTCAGGAACCCCTCAAAAACGAAGCGCCTGAACCAGACTGACTGCTTCAGCCCCAAAAACCCAAACCCCTGAAGGCCCCTAAATTTCTAAGGCCCGCCAAGCCCTAAGCCCGACAAATCCTGTAATTCCGAAACCCAAAGCCCGAAGATTTTAATCTCTGCAATGGGCCACCCGCTGTTCAAAAGCGAGGCGCCTGAACCAGACCTCCCAACCCGCTTGAAATGCTTGAGCCCCTAAACCCCAAACCCCCGAAGGCCCCTAGCCTAAACCCAATACAATCCTGTATTTCCGAAGCCCAACGCCCTACCAACCCTAAACCCTACACCCCAAGTCCTACACCTTAAACCCTAAACTCAAACCCTAAACCCTAAACCCTAAACCCTAAACCCTAAACCCTAAACCCTAAACCCTAAACCCTAAACCCTAAACCCTAAACCCTAACACCTAAACCCTAAACCCTAAACCCTAAACCCTAAACCCTAAACCCTAAACCCTAAACCCTAAACCCTAAACCCTAAACCCTAAACCCTAAACCCTAAACCCTAAACCCTAACCCATACCAGACCCTCTCCCCACACTCATGGGAATGCGAGGGGACGCTTCCAGGCCATTTCGCGGCCTTGGTGGGTCTGCGCAGCCCTGGTGGTCACCGTGCTGCTGGCAGGCTCCGGATGTTCAGCTTGTTTGCCGAGGTTTAGGGTTTAGGGTTTAGGGTTTAGGGTTTAGGGTTTAGGGTTTAGGGTTTAGGGTTTAGGGTTATTGGAGTGGAGGCAGTTGCGGTTGATCCTCACCAGTACGGGGAGAGAACCGTAACGCTTGGAGTCTTTCAAAGTCATGATGGTTCCATTTTGTTGAGTTCTCTTTGCAAGGGGCTTCAGTGCTAATGTCTGAAGGTGTTGCAAGAAGAGCCGCAGGAAGTTTCCCTAAACCTTAAACCCTAAACCTTATAAACCCTAAACCCTAAACCCTTTGCTATCGCTCCCCGGTTTTCCGGGATTTAGGGCTCCCAGGGTTCGGCTTGAGAGATTTTCGATTTCATGGCTGCTGCGCAGATTTTCAGGAAATAGGGCCGTACCTCGGCTTTAGGGTTTTTAGAGTTCAGGGTTTAAGGTTTAGGGTTTGGGGTTTAGGGTTTAGGGTTTAGGGTTTAGGGTTCTCTTGAAGCTCGCAGATGTCTTTGCTTTTGGGATGTTGAAGTGGAAGCTCGCAGCCCACGGCGCGGCAGGGTCGTTGCAAGAACTGCTCCTTAAGGTTTAACAACCCTGAACCCCAAACCCTAAAGCCTAAAACCTAGACCCCTAAACCCTAAACACTGAACCCTAAACCCTAAACCCAACCTGTTTGCCAAGCTTTCCGAAGCTTGTGAGCCTCACAGGGCCTTGGGGGCCTTCAGACGCTTTCAAGTTCAAGGGGAAGTCTTCACGTTAGGGTTGAGGGTCTGGAGCTTCAGGGTTCGGGGTCTAAGGGGTTTGGGTTTAGGATTCAGGGTTGAGGGTTTAAAGTTTAGGGTTTAGTGTTTGGGGTTCAGGGTTTAGGGTTTAGGGGGTGGCTTAGGGTTTAGGGCTTAGGGCTGAGTTTCTTCAGGCTTTCTAACCCAGCCTCGCCCACAGGGTTTCCCAACGGTCTGTTCTCAGTGCCCCCAAGAGTAACCTAGGAATTAAAGGGTGCCTTTTTGGCTTAAAGGGGATAAAAAGGGAGCCTAAACCCCCAAAAACCCTAGACCCTAAGTATCCCTAACCTAAACCCTAAGTAACCCCAACCTTTTTATTCCTAGTACTTCGGGGCACGTCAAAGGGTTTAGGGTTTAGGGTTTAGGGTTTAGGGTTTAGGGTTTAGGGTTTAGGGTTTAGGATTCGGGGTTTCGGGTTTTGGGAAAGAGGTTGCCCCCCCTCGTAGGGATTGTCCTCCCCTTGTGGCAGCTGTTGCTCGTAGAGGGGAAAGAACCTAACCTGCCCCGTTGGGTTAGGTAGAGAAAATGGTCAAAAAGTTGGGGCCGATGTTTGGATTATGAGGAGTTTTCCACACAAGAGATAAACCCCAAAACCCAAATCGCAACTTACACAGAACTCCCTGAACCCTAAACCCTAAGCCCTAAACATGTGGTTTTTTTAATGCCCCAAATAGAATAGACTCACCTTAAAGGGACCCCTAGATTTTCGGAACCCCCTCGTATGATCTTCAATTTGGAAACTCAACACCGAAGGAGACCCTAAGGCCTACCCTGATCATAAATCGGGCCATCCTATTTAGGGTTTCGGGTTTAGGGTTTAGGGTTTAGGGCAGAAACATGAAGGAGATCCCCTCAATAAAAAGGAGGGCCAAACTCTAAACCCCACACCTTCGGAAAGAAACAACTAAACCCTGAACCTAAACCCTAAGCCCTGACTTAACCCTAAACTTGGGATGTTCCCCCTTATACGAACAGTTAAAACTATAATCCCTATTAAGGACTGTTAGTATAAAGGCGGACATCCCAACCCTAAACTCTAAACTCCAAACCGTTCGGAGGTCGCGCCCGAGAGGCCTTCGCCTATGCCGGGCGCGGCATCAGCCCGCTCCAGGATGACGTGCAGGCTTGGCTAGAGTGAAACCCTAAGTGGGGTTTAGGGTTTAGGGTTTAGGGTTTAGGGTTTAGGGTTTAGGGTTTAGGGTTTAGGGTTTAGGGTTTGGGGTGGGGTTTGGGGTTTTGGGTTTGGAGTTCAAGGTTTGGGGTTTTGGGTTTTGGGGTTCGTGGTTCGGGGTTCGGAGGGGAGATCTTGAATGCGACGGACGCAGAGGCAGGGCGACCCAGGGCACTCCTTGATCGTAGACCTCTCCTAAACCCTAAACCCTGAACCCTAAACCCTAAACCCTAAACCCTAAACCCTAAACCCTCTAGAGGAGCCTGGTGATGTCATGGGTAGTTCCTACAAGAGGGTCCCTTTGCAGGTCCTGGAGAAACAACGGCACTCTTCAAAAAGGACCCCAAGAAGGGTTTAGGGTTTAGGGTTTAGGGTTTAGGGTTCAGGGTTTAGGGTTCAGGGTTTAGGGTTTAGGGTTTAGGGCTTAGGGTACCTAACTTAGACAACTACCAACAAGTGTAATATCAACCTAGCAACCCATGCTACTTGAACGCCTGAGGCCCCTCCCCACGTGCGGCTCAACTCAGGAACCAGGGCATCCATCCCTGTACCCCAAAATTGTCACAAAAGGCGCGCCAACCCTAAAACTCTAAACCCTAAACCCCTATGCCTGTGGGATGTTCCCCCTTATACCAACAGTCCTTCATAGGGACTATATATCACCCCCTAATATAATTCCTGTTAAGGACTGTTCGTATAAGGGGGAACATCCCAACCAAAACCCTAAACCCTGGGTGCACTTCGGGGACGTTCTTCCCCCAAGACCAGATGTCAGGTACTTGGTGTGCTCAGGGGACGCCTCGTCGTGGGCTACCACATGAGCCTGGAGGCCAGGGTCTCGGGTCTAGGGTCTAGGGTGTAGGGTGTAGGGATGTGCAGGGTTTAGGGTTTCGGGTTTCGGGTTTAGGGTTTAGGGTTTAGGGTTTAGGGTTTAGGGTTTAAGGTTTAGGGTTTAGGGTTTAGGGTTTAGGGTTTAGGGTTTAGGGTTTAGGGTGAGCAGACGGCCTCTGTTTGGGCACAGGTTTAGAATACTGGTATACCTGCACAACGATCTATAGACAGATGACAGGTAGGACGCAATCAAGATGGTTTATGCTGTTGCGCAGACATCTGCTTGCAAAACCATGGTGCTGAGCCTCACCAAAACACTGTAAGTTGGGATGTTCCCCCTTATACTAACAGTCCTTAATAGGAATTATTATGGGGGGGGTACGAGAATCCCTATCAAGGACTATTAGCATAACTGGGAACATCTCAGCCAGCAAGCCCTAAGCCATTTTTTGAGGCAGTGAATGTCTTCGCGAATGGTACCAAGCTGAAGCCCCTCAAGGGCTACAACTGGCGCCAGCAGGACCTCGCCGGTATACTCTCAGGGTTTGTGGGCATTCAGGGTTGAAACCCCGAACTCTAGCCCTGAACCCTAAACCCTAAACCCCAAACCCTACACCCTAAACCCGAAACCCTAGGCTTGTTCAGGGTGTTTTAGGGTTGGGGTTTAAGGGGGCTTACGCCTTCCGCTGGTGAAAAGAGTCGCGCAAGCGCGCAGGAGTGCAGATATGGGGAGCGAGACTGCAAGCCGGGAGCTCAGTAGGGTTTAGGGTTTCGGGTTTAGGGTTTAGGGTTTAGGGCTAGGGTTTAGGGCTCCTGCTCCTCTTGAGGTGCCACTCCAGATCTTGCATACATTTTGGGAAGCTCCGGTCTGGATTTGGCCCACTCTTTGGGCAGTATGGTTTACGGTGTGGAAAGTTGCCCTAAACCCTAAACCCTATAAACCTATAACCAAGTATCCCTAAACCCTACAACCCTCTAACCGCATCACCCTAAACCTAGCCTTAAACCTTTTAACCCTCTAACCCCGGAACCCTAAAACCCCATAAACCTGTAACCCCAGATAGTTTGAAACCCTAAACCCTAAACCCTATAAACCTATAAGCATATATCCCTAAACCCTACAAGCCCTTAAGCCTGTAACCCTAGATTGTTTGCCGAGGTACGCCGAGTTTGCGATTCCGCCGCTGCCTGCAGACATCAACATCCTCGGCCGGAGCCCCCGACGCAAGGGGCTTTTAGGCTTAGGGCTTAGGATATAGGGTTTCGGGTTAGGGTATAGGGTTTAGGGTTTCGGGTTTCGGGTTTAGGGTATAGGGTGTAGGGTTTAGGGTTTCGGGTTTGGGGTTTCGGGTTTAGGGTATAGGGTTTAGGGTTTAGGGTTTGCACTTTCGGCTTTACATAGGCTTTACATACGGTTCATATAGGGTTCACGTAGGGTTTACACAAGGTTTACATTTAGGGTTGGGGCTTGGGGTTTAGGATGTGGGAAGGTCCAAGCCCAAGCCGCTTTGTGGTCCTTCGTTGGGTGTTAGGGTTTAGGGTTTGGGGTTTGGGGTTTAGGGTTTAGGGTGTAGAGCTGTAGAAGAATAAAGCAGTCGTCACAGCATTATAGAAGCTGTCCCTACACCATTGCTTCAAAACCTTTCCTAGAATACTATAGCACACCCTAAACCCTGCACCCTAAACCCTAAACCCTACACCCTAAACCCCCTGAACTTCAACCGGAATCCTTAGCAGTGTTGGCGGCGTAGGGGGTTTCAAGATGAGGGGGGAAAGGGGAAGAAGGGCCCACCTCAACCAAACCCTAAACCCCTAAACCCCCAGACGCCTAGCTGGACTAACTCCCGTAAGCCCCAAACCCCTAAAAATACCCTAAGCCCTAAAGCCCTAAAACGAACCCTAAGCCCTAAACCTTAAACGTCCAAACAACTCTAAGTCCCTGAACCCCGAACCTCCAAAATACCCCAAAAGCCCTCAAATACCCCAAAAGCCCCCAACAATTGCCCGAACCACTCGGCCATTCTATTGATGGGGTGATGGGGTGACCCGAAGCCCCAAACCCTTAACCCCCTAAACCTTACACCCTAACACACGCTAAGCCGCAACCCTAAACCCCTAGCAAAAACCTAAGCCCTACCCCCCCGGAAGAAACTACGCACTAAACCCTTACGCCCTAAAAGAACCGAAGCCCAAAGCCCTCAACCTCTCAAAAACCCTAAACCCCTGACGAAACCTCAAGCCCTAAACCCTAAACCCCGGAAATACCCCAAGCCCTAAACCCTAAACCCCTGACAAAAACCCTAAGCCCTAATTAAACCCTAAACCCCTGAAAGGACCCTAAGCCCTACACCCTAAACCCCTGCAAATATCCCTAAGCCTTAAACCCCTTCAAAACAGCGTAAGCCCTAATTCCTACACCCCCAGCAAAACCCTTAACCCTAAAACCTAAACCCTAAAACCTAAACCCTAAACCCTAAACCCCACAGCGCAATGCCAGGCCGGGTCACGGGAGGACAAATCCTCATCAACGCCGCGGCCCGAGGTTGAGGGTTTATAGGGCTTAGGGTTTTCAGGATTTAGGGTTTATAGGGTTTATAGGGTTTATAGGGTTTATAGGGTTTACAGGGTTTAGGGTTTTCAGGATTTAGGGTTTATAGGGTTTATAGGGTTTATAGGGTTGAAAGGGGTTTATAGGGTTTATAGGGTTTACAGGGTTTAGGGTTTATAGGATTTAGGGTTTATAGGGTTTATAGGGTTTATAGGGTTTATAGGGTTTATAGGGTTTATAGGATTTAGGGTTTATAGGGTTTATAGGGTTTATAGGGTTTATGGGGTTTATGGGGTTTATGGGGTTTAGGATTTAGGGTTTATAGGGTTTAGGGTTTATAGGGTTTAGGGTTTTTAGGGTTTAGGGTTTGTAGGGTTTGTAGGGTTTATAGGGAATAGGGTGTATAGGGTTTAGGATTTAGGGTTTAGGGTTTGTAGGGCTTATAGGGTTTAGGGTTAATAGGGTTTATAGGGTTTATAAGCTTTATAGGGTTTATAGGGTTTATAGGGTTTATAGGGTTTATAGGGTTTATAGGGTTTAGGGTTTATAGGGTTTATAGGATTTATAGGATTTATAGGATTTATAGGATTTATAGGATTTATAGGATTTATAGGATTTATAGGATTTATAGGATTTATAGGATTTATAGGATTTATAGGATTTATAGGATTTATAGGGTTCAGGGTTTAGGGTTCAGGGTTTAGGATTCAGGGTTTAGGGTTTAGGGTGTTGGCCTCGACATGGAAGTTCCCTTGTTCGATTCCTTGGGTTTTGCCCATGAACATTGCCACTCAACGCTTCCTTGGGTGTTGTCGTTCTATTGCCGCATCTTGGCATAGAAATGCCTTGAAGGGGTCCTTGAACTTTGCCGTCATTTTGCAGCATCTGCTGGGTGGGTTGGGGGTTTGGGGGTTTGCGCCTTAGGGTTTAGGGTCGGTAGCTTCCCCTCAACATACACGCCATATCCATCCCTGGAAAAACCCTAGAGCCCCTATATATACGTGTATGTATGTATATATATATATATATATATATACATATACATATATACATATATACAGATATACATATATACATATGTACATATGTACATATATACATATATACATACACATATAGATATATATATATATATATATATATGTATATATATATATATATTGATGTATCCCCCCCTTAAATGGCAGCTTCATATAAGGTACACCAACTAACAACTCCCTGGTGTGAAGTTGTCCTTTACTAAAGCCTTCCTCCCTAAGACCCGAGTTCCCTTCTGTTGGTGCTAGGTCACCTGAAAGGGTTTAGGGTTTAGGGTTTAGGGTTTAGGGTGTAGGGTGTAGGGTGTTTTTTTGGCTCTAGGGCTTGGTGTCGGTGGTGCGACGAGGGCCTAGGGTAAGGACGAAGCCTTCGAAAGCCGGACGCTTAAACTCTAAACCCCAAACCCTAAACCCTAAACCCTATAATCCCTAAACCCTATAACCCCTAACCTCTTGACACCCAAAGAAGGGGGCAACACCCTAAACCCTAAACCCCAAAGAATGGGCACCACCCTAAACCGTAAGACCCTAAACCCCTGAACCCCTGAACCCCTGAACCCCTGAACCCCTGAACCCCTGAACCCCTGAACCCCTGAACCCTAACCCCTGAACCCTAAACCCTAAACCCTAATCAAACTCCTGAACCCTAAACCCTAAACCCCAAAGGGGGCATTGCTGCAGGTGACCCATTTCCTGCCGAAAGGCAGCGCTCCCAGCGCCGCACTCTGGAACCAGCCGGCGCCCCAAAACGTTGGCAGGGTTTAGGGTTTAGGGTTTAGGGCTTAGGGCTTAGGGTTTAGGGTTTAAAGTTTAGGGTTTAGGGTTCAGGGTTTAGGGGGTTTAGGGTTTAGGGTTCAGCATCTCATGCTCTGCCTTTCGCTATCGCCAAGCAGCTGTCGGGCGACAGATATAAGCACCCACCCGCCCCTTCGACCCCCTACCATCAGGAATATCTATATATATATATACACATATATATATACATACATATATATATATATATAGCTTTTTCTGGTTCCTCAGAACCACATGCTAGCCCCCTTACTCCTAGTAGCCTAGTCGCCCTACAGCAGAGAACCCTATAGATACCCCTGCAACAAAAGTCACCAAATTAATTCCGAATTTGGAGCCACAAGCGGCCAAGTTCTGAGATAATTTGGAATTTGGAGCAAATGTTTTCTTGAACATATTCTCTGGTTCTACATGCATTTACGGGACAAAGACGGTCATCATGTTTAAAGGTTGGCCAACAGCTCACAAAGCAGCAAACCTCCACCTCAACAAACCTGTACCCCGATATCTGAACTCTGGCCCTACCTTCGGCACAGTTATTTGCTAGGTTTAGGGTTTAGGGTTTAGGATGTAGGGTTTAGGGTTGATGCGATAGACCGATACGCTTGAGACGCATCGTTAAACAACTCGAACCTGCACAATACTCTGCTGTCGCCTAGGAACTTCATGCGCAAGAAGCCCGTGGTGCCGCAGAAGAGACTGCAGGCCGGCGTTTCCCACCCCAAACCCCTGAAAACCCTAAACCCCTAAACTTTCCCTAAGCCCCAGACCCTAACTCCCTAAACTGGCCCTAAACCCTAAAACCTGAACCCTGAAACCCTAAACCCCCAAACTTACCCTAACCCCTAATGAACCCCTAAACTTACCCCAAACCCCTAAACACCCTTAAAACCCTTTTGTCCCTTCGGCCGACTCATGAAACAAAAATGAGCGCGGGTCGCAGCACTCTGAACAGGCCGGGCGCAAGCTGATAGGAGGACTTCGCGACGGGCGCCTGTGGATGCACTACTCTGTGTGTGGGGGGGGGGGGGGGGGGGGGGGGGGGGGAGGTTTCGTGGGTTTCGGGTTTAGGGTTAGGGTTTAGGGTTTAGGGTTTAGGGTTTAGGGTTTAGGGTTTAGGGTTTAGGGTTTAGGGTACGGAGTTGCAGGTACGAGTCCGGCCTAGGGGCTTAAGGGCCTTGCGCCTTGAACCCAGAAAGACACCTACTGTAGAACCTCTCATCCTTCGTCAATGAGGATGCTTGCACTCATTTTCTGCTTTTCAAGAGAACCCGAGCCCTTGTTTAGGGTTTAGGGTTTGGGGTTTGGGGTTTGGGGTTTGGGGTTTGGGGTTTGGGGTTTGGGGTTTGGGGTTGGAGTTTCCCCATGTTAGAGCTCTCTGCCAAGGGGGTGGTCCTGAGAGCCAAGCGACCTGCAGCGCAGCAAAAGAGCCTCCGAGCGGATGTTTGCGGTTCAGGGTTTAGGGTTTAGGGTTTAGGGTTTAGGGTTTAGGGTTTAGGGTTTAGGGGCTTTGAGGTTCACGCGCATCCCGTCGTGCGCTTGCTTGCAGTGGCCAGGTACCTAGAGGGGTCGGAATACTGACGAGTAGTATTCCCTTAGGGTCCCTTTTTTTATATCTGTACTACAGTAACTCCCAAAACCCTAATTTTTCTAATTGTTGTAACTATACTATAGTACCCCGCAAAACCGTATTCGAACTATTCAGGCCCCTATACTACGTTGCTAAACCCCATAAACCCTACAAACCCTACAAACCCTACAAACCCTATAAACCCTATAAACCCCATACACCCTATAAACCCTAAACCCTAAACCCTAACCCCTAAACCCTAAACCCTAAACCCTAAACCCTAAACCCTAAACCCTAGTCAAGTCGACTTACGCAGACTTCGAATGGCCGCTTGCCTGGGCTCAGCTTCACATCACATGCCAAGCCTCACCATGCTACACTGACACACCCATGACGAGGACTCGTACCTTACGGTTTAGGGTTTAGGGTTTAGGGTTTAGGGTTTAGGGTTTAGGGTTTAGGGTTTAGGGTTTAGGGTTTAGGGTTTAGGGTTTAGGGTTTAGAGTTTAGGGTTTAGGGTTTAGGGTTTAGGGTTTAGGGCTGAATGTCCCCGCAGTTGGCTGCAGGCCTCTGAAACAAGACCGCCAGTTCAGGTGCAGACGCACCCGGCCACCTCAAGCACGAACCCTTGCAGGGCCCCGAGCTCACCAGGGCGTTGCCTTCTGTCGCCTCAGCCGTGGAAGGGCGATGATGCTGCGAGGAGCCGTTCGTTTTGAAAGGGAGGGTTTAGGGTTTAGGGTTTAGGGTTTAGGGTTTAGGGTTTAGGGTTTAGGGTTTAGGGTGTTTTTTGGTCACCGGCTTGCCGCGCTTGCTCCCCTCCGGGGTCGGGAACTGACTTCTGCCACTTCCCCCAAAAGGCCGCTAGCTGCCACTTGCCTCGCATGCTTCTCCCCCGCCCTTATTGATGGAAGTCTCCCTCACTGTACCCTAAACCCTAACCCCTAAGCCCTAAACCCTAAACCACTAAATATACACGAGGCATGATCCAGACATGCAAGCAAAGTTTTAAAGGCAAGGGCAAGGGGGCCAAGTGGAGCAACTGGCATTAGATCTAGGGTTTAGGGTTAAGGGTTAAGGGGGTTACGGGGACTTAACGGGACTTAATGGGTTTAGGGATTATGCAGGTGGAGGATTACATGGCCCACAACATAATATGTTGAATAGGGAGCTGAAACCTTTCGGCTTGGAAATTGTCCCAATCCAACTTGAAGTGCGCGGCTATGCGGGACAGAAAACATGAGCCGGAAGAATGCAACTACATAACTTCTCATGCAGCGCGGGCACGGGGCAAAATAAAGTGGCGGGGGCCCAGTGGAATATTCCTGGAAGTTGTGGAAGGTAGCTGCTATGTTTTGAGGGATATGGGTAGTTCTCTAATTTCGGATCCCTTTTTGGGTCCCTTTCTAGTACGACAACCCTTGTAAAGCGGACCCCCAAAAAAGGGACCCTAATTTAGAAGGGGGTCTTGGGGTCGCAGGGAAGCTCGATCGGAGCAATCCAACCCAAAACCTTAAACCCTAAACCCTAAACCCTAAACCCCCAAAAGCACAGGACTCCTGGCACTGCGCCGTCCCGGGCGAGGTGGGAGAAAGGACCTTGTGTATGCTTGGGCCCCTGCACCTCTGCGAAACTAGGGTTTGGGGTATAGGGTTCAGGGTTTAGGGTTTGAATGGGGTTTCGTGTTTAGGGTTACATTCGGGTTATAGGGTTTAATTAGGGCTTTAGGGCGTTGGCTCTAGGATTTAACTCTGGTTTTCGGGTTTAGGGTTTAGGGTTTAGGGTTTAGGGTTTAGGGTTTAGGGTTTAGGGTTTAGGGTTTAGGGTAACAGATCCGGTCTTCGAACGGAAAAGGCGTGCCTCTCCGCGCATGGCAGCTGGTGCAGCTGCCCTCAAGGCGTGGGTGTCGGTTGGGATGTTCCCCCTTAGACTAACAGTCCTGAATAGGATAGGGATTTATAGCACCTACTGTATTCCCTATTAAGGACGGGTAGTATAAGGGGGAACATCCCAAAATGTCGGGTCTAGGGCACTGAACCTGATGGTCAGCTCTTTCCGTGGCAGCCTCTTATTTGGGTTAACCTAGCCAGCTAGCGCCGCCTTTTCGGGCATTTGCAGGCGGAGAGGTGAATGTCCATGGAAGGGCTTAGGGTTTAGGGTTTAGAGGTTAGCGCTCTCAGGGCCTTAGGCTTTATGGGCTCTCACAGAGGGCCCGGGCTGCCAACAAGAGGCGCTTAAACTTTACGGCTTGGGGGATCTAGCAGTGCGGGCCCTTCATTTGGGTCACTTGTTAGAATACAACCCCGTGTAGACTCTATGTATAGTAAGGCCCCATACTTCTGATCCGGATGCCGACTCCCGTGGATCCAACCTTAGAGAGTTTATGATGTTTGTGGGGGGTTCTGGGTTTTGTGGAGGGAGAGGGGGGGGGGGGTGTTTGCAGTGTCACAGATGAGCTTACCCCTAAACCCTAAACCACCTAAACCCCCTAAACCCTATAAACCCTGAACCCCCTAAGCCCTAAACCTCTTAAACCCCCTAAACCCCCTAAACCCTGAACTTCTGTTGCTCTAGTCTTGGGCACTTCAGGGGGTACAGGTCGGCCAGCGGCCTGCGCGACCGCTTCGTGCCGAAGCTGCTTGGCTGGATCTGGCCTCAAGCGTTCTTGCTTGCGCGGTTTAGGGTTCAGGGTGCCTCGGGGTTGCCCTAAACCCTAAACCCTAAACCCTAAACCCTAAACCCTAAACCAAGTTGAGCCAAGTTGAGCCAAGGTTGCCAAAGGGCTACTGGCTGCCCACCATCGCAGCTCGCTTCTTAGAGAGTCGGCACTGCGGCTCCTCCCCTCGGTTGGGTGCGACCGTTGGGCATTTTAGGGTTTGGGGGGTTCTATCGTTTAGGGTTTCGGGCTAGGGTTTAGGGTTTAGGGTTTAGGGTTCAGGGTTCAGGCTTCAGGGTTCAGGGTTCAGGGCTTAGGGTTTAAGGCGTGATCAGATGTGCGGGTTGATAAGGGGCCTTCTAAGCCCTAAACCCTAAAGTGCTCAGCACTAAGCCCCTCGACCCTCAACCCCCCAATGGGTTTCAGCGCCCTGGCCTACAGGCCTTAATTGCCCTAAAGCCTAAACCCTAATAACAATAAGTTGAAACATCCCTGAGGCCTAAAACCCCTAAACCCTAGACTCTAAACCCTAAACCCTAAAACCTAAGCCCTAAACCCTAAACCCTAAACCCTAAAGGCCCTAAACACCCTAAAGGTCCTAAGAACCCGAAAACCGCTAAAGAGCCTGAAGCCCCTGAAAGCCCTAGAACCCCAGCGCAAATCAGGAAAATGAAAAGCAATAGCCTTAAAAGCCCTAGAGGCCTCAAAAGCCCTAACAACCCGCACATGAGAGCCTTAAACCCTAATCCTTATAACCCGAAACCCTAAAACCCTAAAACCCTAAAACCCTAAAACCCTAACCCCTGAATCTTATAAATACCCTAAAACTCCAAAACCCTAAACCCCAAAACCCTAACCCCTAAACCTAAAATACCCCAAAACTCCAAAACCCTAACCCTAAAGCCCTAAAACCCTAACCCTAAAACCTTAAAGAAAACCTAAAACTCTAAAACCCTAAACCCTAACAACCCTAGCAACACTAAAACCCCTAAACCCTAAACCCTAAAACCCTAGAGCTCTCGAAGGTGGGTTGCTTCACCATTGTGGCTTCAGGGGCCCGGGCCTGAGGGGTTGAGGTTGGTTCTTCTTTTTTTTGTCCAATCATGTGGGGCTACTTGAAGGTTTCAGAGGGGGCTTATAGGGCTTTTAGCTAGATTTTCTAGGGGGATGCTACTAGGTTGCTTTCTTGGGTTTTTGCAGGGTTCCCTTTTGGCACACCACAGACGTGTTTGAGAGGCCCTGTACGACTTGGCCATCCGATGGATCTCCAGGAGATACGGGGGAGGGTTTAGGGTTTCGGGTTTAGGGTTTTGGGTTTAGGGTTTAGGGTTTCGGGTTTAGGGGCTTTTAGGGTTGCTTTCACGGAAGTGTTCGTGAAAATCCATGAGCGTGATCTTGGCCATGTCTCCAGGTCCACTGAAGTAGCGTTGACATGCATTGCCCCCCTTCAAACTACATAGGCGTCAAGAGGCGCACGCTCACTCCTTCTTTCGGTTCTTTCCAATATATTATGCGAGGGTCGGATTAAATTCAGGGGGGCAACGTTCAACGGGCTGTTAGATTAAAACGCCAAATGTCAAACAGTGTTGCCTCTCCATAAGCCCTTGAAACCCTGAACCCTGTGTAGGTTTTTAGGTTTCTAGGGGTTTAGGGTTTAAGGCTTGGGGTTTAGGGAACCCGCCCTTGACAATCAAAAAGAGCACCCAAGCCCTTTAAACGCCCCTAAAACTTTTAAGCTCTTTACAAAGCCGTTAACAGTTGAAAGAGCTCTGCTGAGAGACCCCTTATGAATTAAGCCGCTTGAAGCCCTGTACGCCCTGAAAGCCCCCTTTTAAACCCTCTAAGCCCCTTGAGCCTTTCACACCCTGCTCCCTGTTTGTTTGTGTTGAGTGGCAGTGAGGACCTCTTCTAGTGTTTTTTTTCTGTTTGGGGCGGGGGGGGGGGGTTCGGTTCGCTTGTAAACACCATAATATAGGCTTAAAGGCTTAAAGTTTAGGGCGGGTCGTTCTTTCTCCCTACGCTTGCAAGATCTGTACCAGGAGAGAGGAGGACTCTGACGTGTGGGTGGAGGCACCTGGGCACGTGTTTGATTCCGGGTGTCACTCGCCAAGCCCCACCTCAGCTACTCCCCCCCCCCCCCCCCCCCCCGGGCAATCCCACCCCAAAAAGGCGGAAAAGAAGGAATCTATTTGGGCCTCATTGTGGGTAGGAGGTACCCTAAACCCTAAACCCTAAACTACCCTAAACCCTAAACCGCGGTAGTAGAGGATAGAAGCCTTGAGAACTCTTGCCATCAGGACTGGGATGAGCAGCTCATGGAGGACAAGAGTTACTTCATCTGAAGTACTTTCAAGCATCGAGAATCTAGGTTTTGGGGTTTAGGGTTTAGGGTTTAGGGTTTTGGGGTTTAGGGTTTAGGGTTTAGGGTTAGGACCCAGAGTGGGCCCTTAGCCCCTTCTTTTTTTCGGGTTTGGGCTCCCTCAGAAGCCCCTCAAAGCGAAAAGTGCACCGTTTTTCTTCCTAGGTTGTTCAGCCTGTGGCAAACACGCGGCGAAAGGCACAGGGCGCTTGCCAAGATCATCGTCTCCAAAGCAAAAAAGAAAAACCTCCGATTCCAATGATTCTGGGCATGAACCGGAGATGGCCGGTGGCATTGGCTTTGTGGAACGTTGGGGGGCCACCCCCTAAAGAGTAAACCCTAAATTCCACAAGACCAGCTGGGACCCGGAGCAGGCCCTTATTTCCTTTTTCAGGGTTGGGGTTCCCTTATAATCCCCTGGGGTTGTTAGACTTTGAACTAAACTCTTCTCGTCGCCCTGTCTGCTCCTCGCCCATCACCCGTATCCCACCCCAGAGTATCCCCAGAGTGTCCCTGAGTGCCCAACCCAGAGTGTCCCTGGAGTGCCCAACCCCAAAATCCAAATCTGTAGGCTGGGGATGTTTGAAGTAGAATGCTTCTTTCCTACATATTACATACTATGTCCAATGCACTACACACGATATGTCATACGCTGGCTACGAAACAATGCTAGATTGCATAAAAAAGCCACCTAGGAATGGACCATGCTGTGCTATCATTTAGGCCCCATACCCTCAACGCAAAGTCCTAGGTCTTCGGAATGTTTGGTCCTGTTGTGCATTCGATGTTCCTCCTACCCCCCCCTCCCCCTATTATTGAATATCACGAAGTTCTACCCTAAACCCTAAACCCCAAACCCTAAACCGCAGTTGGTTATAGAGGACGCGGGCTTGCCCGACGATGTTGCGGCTGCGCTGGCCAGGGCCTGGCAAGAATGTGCAGAAATCTAGTCTCCCAGCGTAGCTGTTGGGCTGTACAGAATTTAGGTTCCTTTTTTGGGGGGACTCTTGATGACTGCGCTGGCAGTACACACTAGCAGCAGCCGTACTGCTGGGCAAACTCTTCTTCGGATACTGTACTTAGGCCGTTGGGCGGGGACTCCGACAAAGCCACGAACGCGTTGGCCGCTGCCTCTGACAAGAGGGCCTGATGTCGCGGGAATTCGTGGGGCCTGGGATTTGATGCAGGAGATCCCCAATTAGGACTTGGCGGGCCTTCTGTGCCTGTATGTGGGTCCTGGGAAACACAATCGGCTGAATATGGCTGCCTAAACCCTAAATCGGCTGAACATGGCTGCACAAGCCCTAAACCCTAAACCCTAAACCCTAAACCCACTTCACACGAAGGCACCCGCTACGTCTTCTTCGTCCGGCACGCGCAGCCAGGGGATGGCGAGACGGGGGTCCCAATGGGGGCAGTCCCCCCCTGCCTTGTGGGGACGACATGAACCCTGAAAGGGTTTGCGGTCCGTTTAGGGTTTTGGGTTTTGGGTTTTAGGGTCCATGTACCTTTATAGGGGTTATAGTAGACTGGGGTACATCCCCACGGTGTGGACTGTCTACTACTTGCTTAAGAACCCCCAAAAAGCAAAGACAATAACTCCTAGCATCATCATAAAAGGATACGTGTTCATAATAATGACTACATAGTACTACTGCTATGATGGTATTCGTCATAAGCAGTATATGAAGTAAATTCTGCTTCTTCTGGGGACATGTTGAGGGAAGCCCTTAGCAAACTCCGGCTTCCACACTTGGGGGACTTTCTCAGAAGCCGAATCCCGTCCTTCCCGGGCCCTAAACCCTCTAGAGTGCAGACTGGGGATGCTCCCCCTTAACTCACAGTCCTTCATAGGGATTAGAATAGGGACTATACTCGTTAAGGACTGTTAGTATCAGGGGGAACATCCCAAGTGTAGACCTGAACCTTGTAAACTTTCATCCTTCAATCCTGAAACCTAGCAACCCTCAAGCACTGCAAACCCACAAACTCTACGGACCTGGCTTAAAACCCCAAGAACCCTGCTTAAAGCCCTATCAACCCAACAAGCCCAAGACTCCGTCCCAGACCCTGAACCCCCCAAATTGTATCCTAAACCCAAAATCCTAAACCCCAACCCCTAAACCCTAAACCCCTAAACCCTAAACCCTCAACCCTAAAACCCTAAACCCCTAAACCCTAAACCCTAAGTTCCGTCCCAGAGGCCCCTTACTCCGCTGGGCGTGCGTCAGGCCGAGGCCACTGCCCTGAGGCCTTCGGGGTAAGGATGCTTCTGGCTCTGACTCTCTAGAGTTGACAGGGTTTAGGGTTTAGGGTTTCGGGCTTAGGGCTTAGGGTTTAGGATTTAGGGTTTAGGGTTTAGGTTTTAGGGTTCGGACTGTCATGATGCCTGCCCAAGGCTGCAGAGCCAAATTGGCCATGTGAAGCGGAAGGCGCCACCCCCAGCAACGCTGGGAGTGTTTAAGGTTCAGGGTTTAGGGTTTAGGGTTTAGGGTTTAGGGTTTAGGGTTTAGGGTTTAGGGTTACACTTTAGATTTTTTGGGATATAGTATCATCATGTATAGAACTGAAAGAGTACACATTTTTTGTGGGGGGGGGGGGCTTATGAACTCAGCAACTAAGATTAGGGTTTCGGGTTGAGGGTTTGTAGGGTTTGCATTTGATAGGATTTATAGGGTTTATAGGGTTTGAGGGTTTACAGGGTTCATAGGGTTAAAAAGGTTTAAAGGGTATGGGGTTTATACAGTTTGTAGGTTTCGGGTTTAACTAAGGTTCACAGGGTTTAAGGTGTATAGGGTTTCGTATCATGCGACTCTACCTTGGACCCCCAAGATGGTGCACCCTGGGTTTGGGCACTTTTTCAAAGATTCCTAAGGGAATATAAGGGCCATATTAGCAGCATCTTCAGGGAAACCTTTAGGGGTACACCCTTGAAGGTCCGAGTATGACTCCCTCGATTATAGGGTCTGTCGGGTTTCGGGTTTAAGTAGGGTTTTTAGTGTTTTTAGGGTTTAAAATTTAGGGTCACCTTGGGCCCCTAAGGTGGTACCCTTGGGTTTTGGACCCTGTGTAAAATCCCTGCGTAATAATGTTGTACCTGGTTTAGTAGGGGCCCCCTGAATAAAGTCAGATTGGCCGGGCTATTCAGGACACACCGACTGTTTGGGGGTGCAAACCAGGTCGCTCCGTAAGGTCAAATCGTCCGGGTGTTGTAAGAAAATTCCGCGCGGCGCGCCTTTCACATCAATTGTCGGGCATCGCTGTCCCTTTAAAACTTATAGAGAAACTCCTGCCTGTTAAAACCGTATAAAACCCGCGGACCGTGTAAACAGGGCCAAAACCAGCTTCGACTGTTCTGGAAGGGGGGGGGGGGCACACAGTAAAGAGGGTACAACATTATAAGGGCCACATCGGAAGTACACCTAGGGAAACCTCTGAGGGGTCCGGGTTTAGGTTTTAGGGTTTATCAAGTTTCGGGCTTGGGGTTTGTAATTTGGAGGCTTTACAGGGTTGATTGGGATTTGAGGGTAAATAGGGTTCAGGGTTTTGAAGGTTCACAGGGTTTAGGGCTTCGGGTGGAGTGGCTTCGCGGACACATGCCTACTACTCTCATCACATTTACTACCACCTGCCCTGCGATGATTCCTCAAGGAGGGGTAACCAGCCCCGCGAAGGGACCATGAGTCTTCTTCCCCTGTATAACCCATACATAGCCCCACATATACCTTACATAGTCCCTGTGTACCTAAGTCGCCCCTAAATGACCCCAAAGGTCCCTTATTACAAGGGTCCCACCTTAACCTAAACCCTAAACCCGAAACCCGAAACCCGAAACCCTAAACCCTAAACCCTAAACCCTAAACCCTAAACCCTAAACCCTAAACCCTAAACCCTAAACCCTAAACCCTAAACCTACAGAACAGAAGCGCCCTGAACCAGCTGTCCCAAGAAGATCCCGCCCAAAGCTTTGCCCACAGCGTGCCACTCCTCAGGGCCGCTAAAAAACTCGCAACCCTTGCGAACATATAAATGTTAGTATGATTACTGAGAGAATATTCATAGTAACATGAGAATATGTCATCTTACATATCTATATATACAGATATTTCATGTGATTATATGTTCAGTCGCTCAGTCACTCACTCACTCACTCACTCACTCATGCAGTCTCAGTCAGTCAGTCAGTCATTCATTCATTCACATGTCGAAAAGTCGAAGAGTCTACTTCTTTTGACGCCTCCTGAAGACCGCTGGGAACTCCTGGCCAAGCCTTTTTTGAAATGCCTTGTGGGCCACGTTCTCATGCTGCGGGAATCCTTTTTCTTGGCCAAACGTTCTCCTACTCTCGCTGCAGCCTCACAAGACCCGTGCACTCGCGCCTGCACGCGAAGCAGCCTGGCGCTCGAGCCTGAACCTTTTGACCCCTTCACTGCGCTGTCAAAGCCCAGGTGATTTTTCACTCGCCCGCGCCAGAGGCCAAATCCACGGCCGAGATCATCAAAAACGCACTTGGCAAGGCGCAGCTGAAGGGCCCCAGGGTTTGGGTTTTAGGGTTTAGGGTTTAGGGTTTATAGTCATCCTTGCATAGATAGAATATGGTTTTCTTTTTTTTTCAGGGTTTTGGGCTCTTTCCCACGTTTTTGAAGGAACCCATAGATAGAATATTGAAACCCATAGATAGAATATCTCAAAGAGTCCCAAAACCCATAGATAGAATATTTTCGGGACACCGAAAGAACGCCCGTTTTCGGGCCCTCCTGCACACATTTTCTAACTATGGGTTTCAAGACTCGTCAAGCACCAGATGGGGTTACAATGACGGCCTGCGAGATTTATGCGTCTCAGCTTCTATGTGTCTTCACTTGAAACCTTGTGTATTCCAGGTATGGGGGTTCTACGAGGGCCTGCAGGGCTTTAGTCCACGCTTGAGGCCAGGTGTATTCTATCTATGGGGTTCCCGTGAGCAGGCTGCAACATGAGGAAGAGAAGCGGAGGGGAGGAGGAGAGGAGGAGAGGAGGAGAGGAGGAGAGGAGGAGAGGAGGAGAGGAGGAGAGGAGGAGGAGGAGGAGAGGAGGAGAGGAGGAGAGGGAGGAGAGGAGGAGGAGAGGAGGAGGAGGAGAGGGAGAGGAGGAGAGAGTAGGAGAGAGGAGGAGAGGAGGAGGAGAGGAGGAGGAGAGGAGGAGGAGAGGAGGAGGAGGAGGAGGAGAGGAGAGGAGGAGAAGGAGGAGGAGAGGAGAGAGGAGGGAGAGGAGAGGAGAGGAGAGAGGGAGGAGGAGGGAGGAGAGGAGAGGAGGAGAGGAGGAGGAGGAGGAGAGGAGGGAGAGGAGGGAGAGGAGGGGAGGAGGAGATGAGGAGGAGAGGAGGGATGAGGAGAGAGAGGGAGGAGGAGAGGAGGAGAGAGGGAGAGGAGGAGAGAGGAGGAGAGAGGAGGAGAGGAGAGAGGAGGAGAGGGAGAGAGAGGAGAGGAGGGAGGAGGGAGGAGAGGAGGAGAGGAGGAGAGGAGGAGAGGAGGAGAGGAGGAGAGGAGGAGAGGAGGAGAGGAGGAGAGGAGAGAGGAGGAGGGAGAGGAGGGGAGAGGAGGGGAGAGGAGGGGAGAGGAGGGGGAGGAGGGGGAGGAGGGGAGAGGAGGGGAGAGGGGAGAGGAGGGGAGAGGAGGGGAGAGGAGGGGAGAGGAGAGGAGAGGAGAGGAGGGAGAGGGAGAGGGAGAGAGGAGAGGAGGAGGAGGAGGGAGAGGAGGAGGAGGGGAGGAGAGGAGGGGAGGAGAGGAGGGAGGAGGAGGAGAGGAGGGGAGGAGGGAGGAGGGGAGGAGGGGGGGAGGGGAGGAGGGGAGGAGGAGGGGAGGAGAGGGGAGGAGAGGGGAGGAGGAGGGGAGGAGGAGGGGAGGAGGAGGGGAGGAGGAGGGGAGGAGGAGGGGAGGAGAGGGGAGGAGAGGGGAGGAGAGGGGAGGAGGAGAGGAGGAGAGGAGGAGGAGAGGATGAGAGAATTCGGAACAGGGCCTGCACGAAGCAGTCGTCGCGAGGCTGGTGGGTCGCGGTTAACTGCCTCATCGCCGAGGTAGTCGGCGCCTCGTTTTCGGCCGTGCAGCACGTTTGCTGCAATAACTCGTGGAAACAACGCAGCAAGGCCACCGCCATGGAGTGCTCCGCCCGCGTGCGGCAGCAGTGCATGCGAGGCTCACCCTGGAGATCACACGGGTGGAAGTGGTGGAGGCGCAGCGCCAGGACAGACTTCCCACTTCTCAGATTGGAGCTGAACATTGCTTGTTTTAATCTTTACGCTGGGCAAGGAGTGAGGCCAAGGCGGTGCAGTGGGAGCAGGCACCTCACGCAGAGCCGCTCGACATTTCCACCCATGTCATGTCTAGAGTGCACGTGCAAGGAGCACAAGGCCAGGAAGCGCGGTCCGAGCGCGCCCGCCTCAAGAAACAAAGGGCCGCCCTCAAGGAGCGGACTGATGCCGAGGTGTGGGGAGTACGGAAGCCTCCATTTCTTATTGCCCATGCGAAGTCTTGTTCTGGGTAAGGCACGGCGAAGCTCGAGAGCATCCGGGAGCGGGACCGGAAGCGCCAGAATACTTACCGCTCAAAGCAGCGGGAGGCAAACCGAGCTGTGCTGGAGGAGGCGGAGCAAAGGGCGAAGGGAGTGCTCGAGGGCAGCGCCGCGATAGATTGGGCGCAGCCTTCAACCCACAAGATAAGGGAAACAAGAAGGGAGTTTTGGCTCAAAACATCATAGCTAAAGATTCCTTTTATTGGTGGCGGTTACCACAGCATTTGGTGATATACAGTGTTGAATGTGGAAGCAAGCGCCGTGTCTGCGACACATAATGCCCATTCAATGCCACCGCTGTCGTGTTGCCAAACATTCGGTCGCAAATTCTATGTGCTTCGCACAGTGAGTACTCTCAAAACATTGTTAGCTGGAGCACTATTCCCATTTTTCTAATATGCCCCATGAAATCATGCGAAATCGGACACTCAAGGCCGACCTTTAAGAATCCCAAATGTATCTTAAAATCACAAAAGCCTTGTTTTACCGTCTTTTTGGAGGTTGAAGCCGCTTTTAAAGGCCATTACGTCCACAAGGTATTAGAAAAATGTATATATATATATATATATACATGTGTATATATATATGTAGACAGGCCCGAGCAGCTTCTACGGGCGAGGTGGCCGTGTCAGCCGTGTCGAGGCCGCATTCACCAGTACCGCGCTTGAACAGGTCGCTAGGCGCATGAAGCAGATATGCATCGTCGGCGGCCAGATGAAGGTCGCGATGCAGGCGCTTCTGAGGATGGAAGAAAGAGTCGCGCGGTTGGGTGCGCCTGGCCTCTCGCAACAGGAAGCTGCCTCGAACTGCACCGTTTCTGCCTCAGTTGCGACACGCGAAGAAGTGAGCGAGGAGCGGTTGTTTTGCGACCGGATCTGCAGGCTGGCGCTGGAGAAGCTCCGGAGGCTTGCCGCGAAAGCGAGAAAGTAGTCAGCGACCCACAGCGCATCGGCAGGACCTTGGCGTTCTCAGCAGCGATGAAGACATGGAGGAGGTGGGAACTTGCTGTGAAGCAGGCGGCTCAGGTGGACTCAATAGACCCTTACTACCTTCGACTCTAGAGTCGAGTCCAGATAACCCTTTAGACCTTAAACCCGTCGAGAAGCAGCAACGATAACGAAACTTTGTCCTTTAACCCCACACACGCGAACACCGAGCTGCGGCCAGGCGCCTTCTCCGGGCCAGAACGCTCGCGACCCAGCTTCTGGCGCTTGCAGCAGTCTTGCGCCCTACGCCTATAAACCCTACATTAAACTTTTGCTTGGGCGGCGGACTGTGGAAAGAACGCGCGTAAATCGAAACCCACAACCCCACATGAACACCATGCAGCAGTCCTTGACCCTATAGACCTTATGAAGCTCATGAACCCCAACAAACGCCCATGCCCATCTTCATCGCGGGCAGCAAAGGACGAGTCGAACGCTGATGACCAGGACTCTTTTTGCGGCCTCCATGGTCTGCGCAGGAATCCAGGCAGTTTTGGGAGGAGGAATTGGCGAAGGAGACTATGCATACGTGTTGGTAGCCTACCAGGAAAGCAACTGCAGCAAGCGCTTGCTGCCGCCAGAAGGGGCCCGAACCTTGTGATCGATCCAAAGGATTGCCACCCGTCCGGGGCTCAGAGCAAGCACTCGTCGGACGAAATCTGAAGCGACGTGGCGCCAGATCCAGCACTGACCGATGGTGAACACGCGCTCAGTGTGATCCGTCGGAGGCTTAGTACAAGGCACTCGTCGCGTGAAAAGCGGAGAGATGTGGCGCGACAGGAGCGCCAGCGGTCGACCGTGAGTGAACGCCCGCTCAGAGTTCAGAAAGGCTGCGCAGCAAGTGAAATCAGGGTGGGAACAGCGCGCGCGCGCCCGGCCAGCCAGTCGGGTGGAATGCGCGGGGGCATTCTGAAGGCGCGTGCCAAGCCCCTTACGCCCCGAGCGTCTGGTTGTTCCAGGCGGCGAAGCCCGTAACAATTTCACATTCGCTCGCGCCTGCGAAGATCACAAATTTTGGACCATCTTCGCGAAGGCTCAGTCCCAAATCCTATTCCTAAACATTATTCGATTAAGATTTAGCCTAAAGCCCATTCACAGACCTTACTCGTTTAGGATTTAGCCCTATAAATTGAATTTATTGTTGAGTAGATTTTAAGGACTGGACATGGCTTTCTTTTCTTCATTATTTTAAATCTTATAGAAAGTATAAATTGATAGATTATTTTTACATTTAATGATTTGAAGAAGATCGTGCCATGAAGCACTTGAAGCAGATTCGTATTCGCGGATTGATTGTATAGGTTTCAGAGATATTCTTCAGGATTTCACATTATTAGGAAACTATCTCGCTCGTTTTGCTTTTGTATATTGAGTAGATTTCAGGACGGAGTTTTTTTACCTTCTCGAGAGTTTCTCGACTCTATAGATAGAAGGGAAAAAACTCTATATAAGTAGGGTTATAAGTATGGTAACGATACGTATAACCCTACTGAGAGTACGTATAGCCCTACTTAAAGCTACCCGTGAACCTGGAAAGTAGGGGCCTCGACCCTCAGAAGGGGTTTAGGGTTTTAGGGTCTTGGGGTCTTAGGGCTTTGGGGTTTGGGGTTTTAGGGTTTTAGCGTTTTAGGGTTTGGAGGCTTTTGGGTTTTGGGGTTTATCCCCAGACCATTTCACCTTGCCAGGTCCGGGCCAAAGAGTCTCCGCTGCTGGCAGAAGGCGTCCCGATCGCGGCCCGCGGCCTGTTTTTCGGGGACATGTTGGAGACATGAGGGTTTAGGGTTTAGGGTTTAGGGTTTAGGGTTCAGAGTGTAGGGTTTAGGGCTTAGGGTTTTAGGGTTCAGGGTGACGTCTGCCTGCGGGAGCACTTTGCCATTTTGGATTTGCTGCCGGGGGGGGGGGGGGCGTTGCATGCGGTTTCGGGGCCCTTCCACAATGGGGGTTTACGAAAATAGGGGACCCCCAGTACGATCCAGATCAACATACTGTTGACCTCAACAGTATGAAACCCTAAACCCTAATCCCCAAGCCCTAAGCCCTAAGCCCTAAACCCTAAACCCCAAACCCCAAACCCTAAACCCTAATCCCTAAACCCTAAACCTTAAACCCTAAACCGGGTTTAGACCCTGAACCTTGAACCCTAAACCCTAAACCCTAAACCCTAAACCCTAAACCCTAAACCCTAAACCCTAAACCCTAAACCTCTTGAAGATTGTTCTAAGGGCCTCAGCCAGGTTCCGAGTCCAGCTCCGGCCGCTTCGACTTGGTTGCAAGGGGCTTTCTTGGGGGTTTGAGGGGCTTTCAGTGTGTTAGGGTTTAGGGTTTTAGGGTTTTGGGGTTTAGGGTTTCGGGTTTCGGGTTTTAGGGTTTTAGGGTTTTGGGTTTTAGGGTTTAGGGTTTAGGGTTTTAGGGTTTTAGGCTTTTAGGGTTTTTAGGGTTTCAAGGGGCTCTTTGGGGTTTAGGGCATTTAGGCTTTAGGGTTCTAGGGTTGTTTACGTTTTTATGGTTAGGCCTCTCGGGTTTTAGAATTTTCGGGTTTGTAGGCCTTTGGGACATTAGGTTTTTTTGTTGATGAATTATAGTGGCTCTTTGGGGTTCAGGGGTCTTAGGATTTTTGGGGTTTTAGGGTTTTAAGGACTTAAAGCGTTCAAAAGCTTTAGCTTTAGGCTACTTTAGGTGGCTCTTTGGGGTTTGGGGTTTTTTTTAGGCTTTAGGGTTCTAGGGTTTTTAAGGGGTTTTTAAGGGGTTTTCTATAGTTTTAGGTTTTTAGGGGCTTAGGGCTTGTAGGGGTTTGGGGTTTCAAGGGGCTCTTTGGGGTTTAGGGCTTTTAGGCTTTAGGGCTTTAGGGTTTCTAGGGTTTTAGGGTTTTAGGTTTTTAGGGCTTTAGGGTTTTAGGGTTTTAGGGTTTTGTGGACTCTGGGGTTCAAAAAGCAAAAGAATCGCAGAGCATTTTTTCAATTGTTTAGATATTTTGAGTATTTTTAGGGCTCTTTGAACTTTGGGGTTTAGAGGTCTAGGGCTTTTGGGCCTTAGGGCTTTTAAGCGTTCAAAGGTTTTAGGGTTTAGGGTTCTAGAGTTTAGGTTGCAGGGGCGGGTTTAGGGCCTTTAGGGTTTTAGGGGTTTAAAATGGTTTTTAGCGTGTAAATGTTAAAGGTTTTGGTGGTTAAAAAAATGGTGTTTAGCTTTTTGTTTAAAGGTTAAAGGTTTTGGTGGTTTAAAAGTCAAAAATCGTTTAAAAGATCCAAAAGTTTGGATTTTGTTGAATATTTTAGGGGCTCTCTGGGGCTTAGGGGTCTTTTCGGGTGTTAGGGAACTTTTTGGGTTTTTGGGTTTTTGGTTTTTTGGAGTTTTAGGGTTTTAGGGTTTTGGGGTTTTGGGGTTTTTGGGTTTTTTGATTTTGGAGGTTTAGGGGTGTAGGGCCGGTGTAGGGTCTTTGGGTTTTTAAGCGTTTAAAATTAAAGGTTTTAAGTTTAGGGTTCTAGGGTTTTGGTTGCCAGGGGCTTTAAGTGGCTTGAAAGATTTAGGACTGAAGGAGGTTTAGCGTTCTAGGAATTTAGGGCTTTTAAGGGTAAACCCGAAACCCTAATTAAACCCCAAACCCTAAACCCTAAACTCTAAACCCTAAACCCCCTTGAACCCCCCCTCCCTTAAGAACTCTATAGCTTTTGGGCGTCCTGCGAGGAGCAGCTCCAGGAGATACCTGCAGAGGCCCGGCGGGATGTGCGGGACGGAGGGTTTAGGGTTTAGGGTTTAGGGTTTAGGGTTTGGGGTTTAGGGCTTAGGGTTTGGGGTTTGGGGTTTAGGGCTTATGAGGGCTTATATGAGCCAGCCCTGTGCCCCTCCCCCCCCGCCCGCCATGGCAACCCCCTGTGGTTCATGGTCGGTTTTGGGTCCCCCCCCCCCACCCTTCTTGTGGTTCATGGTCTGTGGTTCATGGGTTTAGGGTTAGGCTGTAACGTTCGTGATTTTTCCTCTGACCCCCTTGGTCCATTGGTTCACGGTGGGTTTAGAGTTTACGGTTAGGTTTATGGTTTCCCCTCTCCTCCCAGTGGTTCGTGCTGGGTTTACGGTTCAGGGTTAAAGCGTTTAAGGTTTTGGGTTTACCATTCTCCCCCCTGCGGTTCATTGGCGGGTTTGGGTTTTAGGGCTTAGGGTTCAGGTTTGGGGTTTAGGTTGAGGGTTTCTCTCTCCAAGTCCTGTGGTCCGTGGCCTTTTTAGGGTCAACGGGCAGGGTTTGGGGGGGGTGGGGGGGGGATACCATCGGGCGGGGGATACCATTGAGAGGGGGGGGGGGGGGGCGGGGCGGGGGGGGGGGGGGGCGCGGGGCGGGGGGGGGGGGGGGGGGGCGCGCGGGGCAGGGGGGGGGGGGTCGATTACGCGGAACGCCGCGCATGGGTCTGATCTCAATCACGGCATTTATGCGTCGCTACTGTATTTGTTGGTAGTACTGGGTTTAGGGTTTAGGGTTAGCACCCTCCCTTTCTGTGCCATAGAGGGCATCTGATTTGCACAACCTTACATAACCCCCTAAACCCTGAAACCCTAGAGCCCTACAACCCGCATAGGGGCCCTAGCTATATATAGCAAGGGACGCAAATTAAGCTCATACTTCGGATCCCCTACTGGAGTGCTCAGGTCCTCGCCAGTGACGTGGCTCGCGCCGAGGGGGCGCTGAGAACTCATGTGGTCCGCCCCTCCCTAAACTCTAAACTCTAAACCCTAAACCTTCAACCCTAGACCCTAAACTCTAAACCCTAAACCCTAAAACCTAAACCCTAAGCCTTAGGCCTTAAGTCTTAAACCCAAACTGCACATCCGCCACAGACGCAGAGTTTGGAAATTCGGGTTTAGGGTTTCAGCCCTAAACGCCAAACAGCGTTCAGAGGCTTTGTCGCGGCTTTGTCTGCGTGTGTGCGTAAGGTTCGTGGATTTTTTTGGTTTAGGGTTTAGGGTTTAGGGTTTTAGGGTTTAGGGTTTAGGGTTTAGGGTTTAGGGTTTAGGGTTTAGGGCAACTCCAGGAATTTTCAGAACTCAGCACGCTTTGGGGAGTCTTGGGTCTCTTGGGAGAGTTGTGCTGACTTTAGGGTTTCTACAGGGTTTCTGAGGCTTAGAACCCTGTAAACCACATAAACTCCAGAAACCCCCATAAACCTCCAAAAATGGAGGGTTTTAGAGGGTTTAGGGTATAGGGTTGAGGGTGAAGGTTTGAGCAGGACTTTATTGGGTTGATGGGGGTTTATGAGCTTTTGGGGTGCTTGGTTCCCTTCCTCTTAAGGCAAGAGAAAGGATGTACGTTTAGGGTGGTGGTAGGAAGGAGGGTCCCTTCTAGAGATCCCGGGTTTAGAGCTTAGGGTTTAGGGTTTAGGGTTTAGGGGTTAGGGTTCAGGGTTTAGGGTTTAGGGTTTAGGGTTTAGGGTTTAGGGTTTAGGGTTTAGGGTTTAGGTTTTAGGGTTTAGGGTTTAGGGTTTAGGGTTTAGGGTTTAGGGTTTAGGGCTAGAGGGTCCCTGAAGCTCTTTCAGCCCTCTTTTGGTGCCAGTGGCGGCCTGCCGGTGGCCCAGAGGCTAGCGCAGAGGCAGGGAGGAGAAAGCTGGGACTCGAAATCTGCCTGGAGTTGTAGGGGTTTAGGGTTTGGGGTTTAGGGTTTAGGGTTTGGGGCTCAGGGTTTGACTTGGGGCTTAGGGTTTGGGGGTTTGGGGCTTGGGGCTTGGGGGTTAGGGGTTGGGGTTTGCAGCCTGTTGAATTTGAGCCTAGCTGTCTTCCCTGAGTATCCCGCCAATCGTACTTCCCCGATGTTGGAACCGTTTGTGGCGATTCCTCCCTTCGTGGCAGTCCAAGCCGAGTTCACACTTGGGGGTTCGTTTTAATTCAGGCTTAATTAAGTAAGCTTAATTAGGGTCATTTAAGGGGGAACCTAGGGGGGGGAGTAGTAGCCCTAAACCCTAAACCCTAAACCCTAAACCCTAAACCCTAAACCCTAAACCCGGGGGGGAGGACCATGTCAGTCCGATCTGCCAGCGCCCTGGCCTTGCGCAGGTGGTCATCGGCCACGGAAACATGATCCGGTACCTGGTGTGTGGGGGTGCCGAGAGCGTTGAATGCCCTAAACCCTAAACCCTAAACAATAAACTCTAAACCCTAAACCCTAAACCCTACTGAAACTCGGCCCAAAGCCTCTAATTAGAGCCAGGGAACATGGTTCGAAGCTATCTGGCTTGGGTGGCTCTGGCATGCGCTTCTTATGTGTCTTGCTGGGTGTCTGAAGCAGCTGAAAAAGCCCTAAACCCTATGCCCTAACCCCTAAAGCGTAAACCCTAAACCTTAAACCCTAAACCCTGAACCCTAAACCCTAAATCCTAAACCGTATGTTCTTTTTGCTCAGCCTGCGCTCTTCGAAGATGAGCCCAGGCCGTGCGCTTCAGCTCAGCCCCGCCGTGTGGTCACGTCTCGCAGCGCCTTGGCCTACCCTTGGCTTTAGGGTTTAGGGTTTAGGGTCTAAGGTTTAGTCTTTAGGCTTTAGGGTTTAGGGCTCATGGGGTTTAGGGTTTAGGGCTTATAGGGTTTAGGGTTTAGGGTTTAAGGTTTAGTGTTTAGGTTTTTGGGTTTAGGAGGCTTTAGGAGCGTTTAGGGTTTAGGTTTCAGGGTTACATCGCTTGCCGACTTTGATGGCCCTTCTCCGTGCAAGCTCTCATGCTTCCTCGTGGTTCCGCCTGCTGACTGCGTGTTGCAGGAAACAGTGCATTTATTTATTTATTTGTTTATTTATGGTATTTATATATAGATATATTACATACCCCCCCCCCCCCCACGGTGCAAAGTGGAGGACTCCGCTCTTGACTGAGGATTTAGCAATGGCTCCCCTAAGCTGCCATGAATCCCTCAAAAGTCCTTGCCAACAATCTGGGACTCAACCCAAAAACACGAGAACTCCTGAGGTCCAAACCCTAAACCCTGAACCCCAGACGCTAAACCCTAAACCCTAAACCCTAAACCCTAACACCCCCCCCTAAACGGGGCCTGAGGAGGGGGGCTGCAATTGTGGGTTCAGGCGGGTCACTCGACCATCTCGTGCATCGAGATCCGAAGTGATGGGGCAGCTCCGCGGCTGCAACCAGCAATGCCAAACCGAGTTCGCTCTGCTTATTCTTCTTCTTCTTCTTCTCATTGCGATTTGTGTGAGTTTTCAAATAAGCATTGTTGTTACGATTATTCGGAGTTTCAATGTACTTCTACTACTATTGGTATTAAACGGCCATTCTTGTGTGTGTTTAGCGATTATTTGCTTTTTGGCGCTGAGTATGATGATAACCATGCCAAGCGGAGTTGGTTCGCGTTGTTTTGTTTGCTGTGGTTGCATTATTGACTATAAGATTTGTTGCTACGATTATGACTTTTACGATTCGGTGAACTTATCATATACACACACATTTATATATATATATATATGTACATATATATATATATATGTCATATATGTATAAACACATATATACATACATTATTGTGTTTTTTTGCCTCAGGGGGTCCCTCCCAGGGGGAAAAGTCCTCTTGCATGCCTGTTCCCTCCCCTGGATTCAAGAGGCCGTCGGGCACTTTGCCGGATGAGCCTGAGCCCTAAAACCCTATATAGCCCAGACCCCGCCAGGATCCAAAAAGTAGATCCCCTTAAGGGATTCCCAAAAGTAGCCCAGTAGCAGTATAGGGTATGATGTGGGGGCTCTACTTGTTAGATCCTCCCAGGGTCTGGGAAGCCCCCAAGACCCTAAACCCTTCAGAGACTGAGGTGTTGCTGCGTGAGTTCGGCGGCGCGGGCCATCTCTCGCAGGACTTGCAATCCTACAGGCCCGCCCGGGTGGTTGCCAGCCAGGTTTCAAATCTCTGGGACCCACAAAACGCAGCTTCGTGGTCTAGGGTCTAGGGTTGAGGGTTTCACCTCCAAAAGAGGACATCATAGAGTCTAGGGTTTATAGGGTTTAGGGCTTAGACAGCGCCCCCAAAGAATCCTCCAAGAATGTGGAGTCTAGTTCATCACCGCGCAAAGACATGGTTCCACTGCAGCCAAAAAGACCCCAAAATGGCATTAGCTCTCTGCACCCCCTTTTTGAACATGTCCAACCCCTACAAGTTTTTCGGGTGTAGGGTACACCGCCATGATTCATTTAGAAGCCTCACGTAGGCCCGGACCTCTGGGGGGATCCAAAAAAATAGAGCCCCCAAATAGTACCGTTTACTAAAATTGTTTTTTTGTTCGGAACCCTTAAGAGGATCTACTGGATCCCAGGGTACCAGGATGGGTTACTAGGCCTTAAAATCCCCATGATAAACCCTATAAAGGGCCCTTTTAAAGAGATGATAGGGTATATAGCCCATCCTGGTATGGGGTAAGGAGCCCAGTCACTAAAACCTAAACCCTAAACCCTAAACCCTAAACCCTAAACCCTCAACCCTAAACCCTAAACCCTAAACCCTAAACCCTAAACCCTAAACCCTAAACCCCCAATGTGTTGAGGTGACAATGCCCTGGAAGTCCGCTCCAGAACTGGAGCCGCTCCTTCGGGGACAAAAGCCAAGTGGCGAGCGGTCACGAGAGTTGTTTAGGGTTTAGGGTTTAGGGTTTAGGGTTTAGGGTTTAGGGTTTAGGGTTTAGGGTTTAGGGTTTAGGGTTTAGGGTTTAGGGTTTGCTTAAGAACCCTTCAAAAAATCGAAAAGAGTCTTCCTTGTAATGGTAATATGGGGCTTTCTCTACTTTTGAGGGTTCGTAAGCAAATCGTAGTGCAGAGCCCGTGCATCTTGAACAGCGCGGTTTTTTTTGCGGCGGCGCACTGCGGCGGCGCACTGCGCGCAAGCGTTGTGGTTTAGGGTTCAGGGTTTTCGGGTTTTTGGGTTTTTGGGTTTTTGGGTTTTTGGGTTTTAGGGTTTTAGGGTTGTAGGGTTTTAGGGTTTTAGGGTTTTAGGGTTTTAGGGTTTTAGGGTTTTAGGGTTGTAGGGTTGTAGGGTTGTAAGGTTGTAGGGTTGTAGGGTTGTAGGGTTTTTGGGTTTTTGGGTTTTGGGGTTTTTGGGTTTTTGGGTTTTGGGTTTTAGGGTTTAGAGTTAAGGGTTTACCATTTCAAGCCCGACGCGATCCCGCTTGGAGCAAGAGGGGCCCTTGCAAGCTGGAGGTCAGAGTCCCATGGTAGGTGCCTCTGCCGGAAGGCTCATGGGTCGGCTTTAGGGCTTAGTTAGGATCGGGTTTTAGGGTTTAGGGTTCAGGGTTCAGGGTTCAGGGTTTAGGGTTTTGCTTTCTCTTGGCTGTTGAGGCTTGCCCACTCGATGACCATGTCCAGACAGAGTGTGGCTCAGGGCGACAGTTGCGTCAGGCCCACAATGCCCCCAAGCTTGTCATGGTTTCTGGTCCTGCCCGCGTTCCTGCAGGCGGCTAAGATCTACAAGTGCAAGTGGCCACGATCGGTTTTAAGAAGTGGAGATCCCAATCTCACTGTGACATTGGATGATGGTACAAGCGTCGCATGTGACAGGACGGGGGATGCGCACACCCTGTGTCCTGCCGCCTGTGACTATATCCAGAGCGAACCTTGGCAATGTGTAGGGCCCATTGAAGACGGGGACGTGTGCAACACGGTCTGGGGGAGCGCCAGCTTGAGCTACTACAAGATGACAAGCTACAATGACACGCATGTCTGCACGCAGCGCTTCAACAGCGACTGCTCAGAGGACATGGGCGGGGTGTTCTGTCAGAGGTTGCGGGAATGCTACGGCTCGTACCAGGAGGTCATCTTCGACCAGCCGACCTTCCTGGCAAAGTACGGCTACGAGCCGAGCTTTCTCCAACAGCCTTGGGAAATCTTGGAGCCTCCCTCTTGCTGGGGAATGAGCGGCCAGGAGTGCTGCATGGCCAACATCAACTTCTTTCGGTGCCTACACGACGCGCCGCCCGTGATCTACCACGAAGGAATCGCCTCGAGCGCCCAGGCCTGGGCGCAGAAACCGGACAAGCCTTCGATCCACTCGGGTTGGGGAGGCAGCTTCTACCCCGAGTCTTAGCTAAGTAGGGTTTAGGGTTTAGGGTTTAGGGTTTAGAGTTTAGGTACCTTTATAACCTTTTTTTGGGGCTTCTTTACTCCCAATTCCAGTCCCAAAGGTTCACCTTTCATTCCCCCAGGTTACTGTACAACTCCCCGAAGCCCCAAACCCCACACCCTAAACCCTAAACCCTAAACCCTAAACCCTAACCCCCCCCCTAAGCCGAGGAGTATACGGAGGTGCTGACCTGGGGGACATCCAGCTGCACACGCGGCGTGAATGCCTGGTACCAAGAGATCGGGGTGCACAACTTCAGCATTCCAGCTGTTCAGCATCTTGGTAGCCGGGGATTAGGGTTTAGGGTTTAGGGTTCATAGGGTTTAGGGTTTAGGGTTTATAGGGTTTAGGGTTTACGGTTTAGGCTTCCTTTTTTTGGCTCAAGGTTCCCTTACACAGTCGCCAAGTCCAACTAAGAGGTACCCTTGGAGTCTGGGTTACTATAGGGCTACCTTAAGGAATAGCGGTGGCTCCTACAACAGTGGCCACATGGTGATCCTGCTTTGGCACAACCACTCCATGGTGGGCTGTGGCTTCGACGACACGCTCTCCGCTCCCATCACCGTGTGCGTCGCTCGGTTTCGCCCAGTAGTGCCCCCTGATTCCCCTTTTTTTGGGGGGGAGGTTCCGGTTCCCTACTAAGCCCCCTGTAAGCAAACCAGGGGCACGCATTTTTAAATCCTAGACCCTAAACCCTAAACCCTAAACTCTAAACCCTAAACCCTAAACCCCAAACCCTAAGCCCAAAACCCTAAGCAACCTAGGACTTCTCTTGGCCTCACCAGGGACACAAGGGCCCAGAGGCTTGGGAGGCCAATTTGAAACCACGGAGTGAGACGGCGACGCAGCAGATGTGCCGCTAGGATGCGCAGTAGTAGGATGCCCTAGTAGTGCCCTCATTTAGGGTTTAGGGGTTTAGGGCTTGGAGGTTTAGGGTTTGGAGGTTTAGGGTTTAGGGTTTAGGGTTTAGGGGTTTAGGGTTTAGGGGGTTTAGGGGGTTTAGGGGGTTTAGGGGGTTCAGGGGGTTTAGGGGGTTTAGGGGGTTTAGGTAGGTTTAGGTCGGTTCCTGGGCAGCCCAGGCCGGGACTTGTCCATCCTCTCCACGCGATTTCCTGCCTTGAAAGCGGGGCAAGACCTCACGGCAGAGCCTTGCGTGGCAGAATGGATGGGCGGTTGTCAAAATGATGATCCCCCTTTTGGGGTACCCTAAATGCTCGGTGCCGTATTAAGGAAAGGGACACAAAGAGACCATAATCTTGACAGCCACCCAGAGGAGCTTTAAACTGTTTGGGTTTTCTTATTTAGTAGGAGTAATAAGGTTTTAACCTTGTTCCTTCCTAGGTGATTGGAGAAGTAAGGAGCAGGTGGCTCTATTGAGGTCCCGGAACGCAAGTGAAATACTCGCGAACCTTTCCATCTCCAATGACACCGAAATACTGGCAGGCCTGACGAGCACTACGAGTACAACTCCCCTCCAGGACGCCGCCAACAACTCGGAAGTCGAGGGCAGCACAAGCAGCACAAGCAGCTCAACGGCGACTCCGCCCTTGAACGAGAGCCAGACAGACGGATCAGAGACATCCTCGACGTCGACCTCCACCGCGGCACAACTGCCATCAAGCGTCGGTGAGGCTTTGAAAGCCCAGATTCCAGCCTTGATACTGAGCATGCTTTTCTCACAGGCCTTTTGAATTTGAGAAGCGGCTGCGCCACGTGGGGTGTATCTCCACGAACAGCAGTGATTCAGAATGCTTTTCTACGGACTCCCCCCCTTTATGGAATCGTCTGGCACCACGAAGCAAAGAAAGCCTCACAGCTGTGTGTAGGACAGGCCCCGTTGCGGGTTTATGGTGTAGGGTTCGGTTCCTTTCTGAACGCCAGCTCCCGAAGTTCCCAAAGACCGTGCAGAGTACCAGGCCCAAGGATGCCCATAAAGTGCGAGGGCAACCCTAAACCCTAAGCCGTGAGGTGAAGGATCAATTCCCGTGGTCACTTCTACAATATGGTCCCTTTTGAGGGGTCCTTAGTGTAACTCTCTGCATGACTCTTTTCGTTGTTCAATTATATTCTATTCTATTCTATTCTATCCTATCCTATGTTGTTCTATTCTGTTCTATTCTGTTCTGTTCTACTGCACTATAGATATTACATCATATTATATTCTACTCTATATAAGTACACATTATATATATATATATATGTATTTGTGTATATGTATATTTCATGATATTATGCTATATTAGTGTTTTCAAAGCAGGTAAGATCTGCAAACACCCTCGTCTTAGCTGCATGGGCGGACTGCCTTGCATTGACTTTAGACAGAAAGTTGAGTGCTGGCTATTATGAACATGCGGTTTAAATTTGATGCCGCTTGCTGCTAACATCGAATTTAACAAATTAAACAACCGCACGCCTAGCGACTGACCCGTTGAGCTTGCCGAGGGTTCGTTAGGCATGAGAATTGACGTTTGTTCAGTCGCACAGCGTTGAGGCTCAATGGTCACTCTTTCCGAATGTCTAGCAGACCAAGAACCCCGAACCCTAAACCCTAAACCCTAAAGTGCATGCACGCGTGGACCGCGGATGCAACTCTATGTTTGCAGGTCTGCAGGTCGCAAAACCCTAAACCCTAAACCCTAAACCCTAAACCCTAAACCCAAGAAGGTACCTCAGATGCAGGGACCCGATCCAGGAGCAAAACCCGCTTAAGGGTTTAGGGTTTAGGGTTTGGGTTTAGGGTTTAGGGTTTAAGAGTCTACTTGCTAGCCCAGTAGTACCCTACCAGTAACCAACCCCAAAAAAGGGTACGATAGGGGTCGGAATAAATACTAATAATATTCCCTTAGGGTCCCTTTATAGTTATTATACTATAAGAACCCCCAAAACCCTATTCTAATTATTCAGCCCCCCTATATTACCCACGTCATCATATGGCTTGCTGGGCTACCCAGACTGGTGGCGTGGTCCAGCCCTGATGCTCCGGGCAGTGAACTTCCTCGAGGGCCTGTCCTACCCGCACCATCCCGTCTTCACACGGCCCCTTGGTTTAGGGTTTGGGGTTTAGGGTATGGAGTTTGGGGTTTAGGGTTTGGGGTTTGGGGTTTAGGGCTTGGCCTTGCGCGCGAGCCTACTTGGGGGTTCAGACTTAGAAGCCCCAATTACTTATCAGGTGTGTAAGTCCTCTAAGTAGGTGATAAGTAGACATATTTTGGGGGCTACAAGTACCCATGAACCTCCAAGTACTGTGGGCTAAGGAATCCATAGGGCCCCGTGGGAGATTTCCGAATTCCTAGAAGGGGGCCACTGAGGTCTAGGGTTTAGGGTTTAGGGTTCAGGGTTTAGGGTTTAGGGTCTAGGGTTTAGGGTTTAAGCCGTGGTTTCCGAGTCTTTTGGCACAGAATGTCGCATCCCCAAGAAGCCTGAAGTCCCAGAGTTCCTCCGGTTCCAAAAGCAGTTCCAAACAATTCCCAACAGCTTCAGAAGAATCCAAGACATGATAAACACCCCTATATAAACCCTTAACCCTCAACCCTAAACCCTGAACCCTGAACTCTAAACCCATAACCCCAAACCCTACACCCTAAACCCTACACCCTAATGCTCCTGAAAGTTCCAGGTTCCCTGACTTGTCCTATCCGGTCAGCCAAGACTCTGGGCTGTGATTGTCTAGGGTTTGGAGTTTAGGGCTTGGAGTTTGGGGTTTAGGGTTTGAGCATCATGAGCATCAGCTGCATCAGCTGGGCCTTTTTCTCTTCATGTGCCCCCCCAAGCTCAAGGCGCTTGCAAAGCCAACTGCTCCAATGATTGCTGGTTGTTCACGAGGCCGGAGGGGAGCATCATGAGCATGAGCTGGGTCCTTTTCTCGTGGTTTAGGGTGTAGGGTCTGCTTTCCTGTATAAGGTAACCTGGAAAACCCTAAGCCCTATGAGCCGTAGAATACGATCAACGGTATAAAACCGAGCTAGTCCCTAAACCCCAATCCCCCCCACCCGAAAAAAAACGAAAGCACTGAATAACCCGAAGTAAACCTTGACAGCAGGTTTCCAAATCAGCACAGCTCAGGACTACCTCGTCGAGCTGGGAGGCCTCCGGGTACCCGTTCACTTGGAACCCGGACGGCCAACGGGCAGTTTTGGGGTTTAGGGTTTAGGGTTTAGAGTTTAGGGTTGAGGGTTTAGGGTTTAGGGTGTTCCCTGATTTTTCCTTCTTTAGGAAGGGGGGGAGGGTTATTTTGGGTCGCTTAAGGTTATGTGGGGATTAGGGTTTATTTTTTGGGTTATTCAGGGTTTAAGCTTTAGGACCCCCGTGAAGCCCCGCTTTTCCTTCACATGCCCCTTATTCCCTGCACTCTAAGCCCTAAACTGAACAGCAGAGTGGTCACCTCAAGTGTTCCCTAAACCCTAAACCCTAAACCCTAAACCCTAAACCCTAAACCCTAAACCCTAAACTTTAAGCCTTTCTAGATCGATCACTGGGCAGCCGAGGACTGCGACCGACACTGGGCTGCGCTTTGGGAGGCTCGTTTGGGTTTCCTTCTTTTAGGGTTTATGGTCTAGGGGGTTTAGGGTTTAGGGTTTAGGGTTTAGGGTTTAGGGTAAGCCAAACCCCTTCCTTCGTTTACTAAGTGTACAAGAAGGGGGGGAACAACTTCATAGACTCACCAAGTGCTCCCGAAACCCTAAGCCCCAAGCCCGAAGCCCTGAAAGCTTCGACTCGGTCACAACTCAGGAAACCGGTCGGCTCAGTGGAATGCAACTCGGCTTGAAAGCGGTGGGCCGCCACAGAGCGGGAGTAGGGGGTTTAGAGGGGTTTGAGGGCGGCTAGAGAGGGTTTAGAGAGTTCAGGGTGTCTTTGGAGGGCTTCGGGGGCTTTACAGGGTTTAGAGTCTAGAGGGTTTCGGGTGTCTAGCGGGTTTAGAGGATTTAAGTTAAGGGGTTTCGAGGGCCCAGTGGGCTCAGAGGCTTCAGTGCTTAAAGGCTTTGGAGGGTTTAGAGAGAGCTTTGGATTTCCTTTGTCTTCCAGGCCGGGTTCGCTACCATGAGACATTCACAGTCCATGCGATGAGAACTGACGATGCTATACAGGGAACCAGGGAACTGTTGGTATAAGATAAGTGGGAGGGTAAGAATATTTTTTAGGAGGCGTTAGTACATGTTTTGTTTTCTTGACTTGGGTAATTACACCCTAAAACCTAAACCCTAGACCCTAAACGGCAGCCATGTGCAATATAGGCTGGAGAAGAACCTTCAAAGGAGGGAGCGGGGATATGTTAGCTCCTTGTTTGGGACCCGATAGCCGTAATGTCAAACCTGAGCTCTCAGGCCCCTAAACCCTAAACCCTAAACCCTAAACCCCAAACCCTAAACCCTAAACCCTAAACCCTAAACCCTAAACCCTAAACCCTAAACCTCGCGCCTCCACAGCTGTCAGGAATATGGATGCATGAACTACTTTTATGCGTCGCCGGGCCGGTGGACAAACTGCTACTTGCATGAGGCGTGCGGAGTCTCGGGTTTGTGGGGGGGTTAGAGGGAATTTGCATGCCATCGCCTTGCTTGTTGTCCAGGTACTGTTGGGTTTGGGGTCTGTGGGTTTAGGGTTTAGGGTATAGGGCAAGTCGCAGTGGGATCCTACACAGGAGCTTGCTCAAAAGGTTTGCCTTGAAAAACAGTGGCGCCGCCAAGTCAGCCCATCTGAAACCCTAAACCCTAAACCCTAAACCCCAAACCCTAAACCCTAAACCCAGCAGAGAGCCTGCCCGAGGCCCATCTGCAGGGCGGGATGCCCTTCATCCAGCCTCTTGGTCGCCCAGTGGCACCATTTTGCCCTTTTGTTGTTGGTTCAAGGTTGCCTTCCTCATAAACCCTAAACCCTACACCCTAAACCCTGAACCCTGAACCCTGAACCCTAAACCCTAAACCCTAAACCCTCACCCTTAAACCCTAAACCCTAAACCCTAAACCCTAAACCCTAAACCCTAAACCCTAAACCCTAAACCCTAAACCCTAAACCCTAAACCCTCACCCTTAAACCCCGATTATAAGATGGATACTGGGCAACCAAGGCCTGCCTTGCCCATCATTGATGAAGAGTATAGTGAGCATGTGGCCATCTACCAAGCTGCACCTGGGCCTGATACGGCTTTAGGGTTTAGGGTTTAGGGTTTAGGTTTTAGGGTTCAGGGGAGGAGGTTGTGTCTGCGATGTACAGAGGCTCATGAAGTAGTTGAGTTCTGGGTGTGACGAGCCTTGTGCGGAGTCACCATTCCAAAGCCCTAAATCCCAAGAGCTCCTCAAGCGCCAAACCGCGTACCCCCCAAACGCCAAAGGCCTTGTAACCCCAAACCCTGAAACCCTCGGCCCCTCCAAATCCCCCGAAGCCCTGCGTATGAACGCAACACCTAAACTGGGGCCACGTTGCAAGCCCTTATGCCCCTTTTTTAGGGGTTGAGGTCCCCTGACAAGCTAAACCCTAAACCCTAAACCCTAAACCCTAAACCCTAAACCCTCTGAAGCCCACCATCCCTCCCAGGTCCTGCGCGCCCGCAGCTCCTTCGTCATGGCGGAGTTGGGCGCCCGCTGGGGAACCTGGGGTGCACGTGCCGCTGCGGCCCTCGCGATGCTGAACCCCATGCCGGGGGGGGGGGGGGGGGGGGGGGGGGGCTTGGGTGGGGGGGGTTTAGGGTTTGGAGGTTGGGGTTTAGGGTTTAGGTTTTGGGGTGTAGGGTTGGGGGCTTAGGGTTTGGGATTTAGGGCTTCGAGTTTAGGGGTTTCGGGTTTGGGGCTTGGGGTTTGGGATTTCGGGCTTGGCAGTAGACCGTCGCTGATGGTTATGAGGGTTTAGGTTCAGGGCTTAGGAAGCGCAACGATATGGCAGCTGTTGATTCTAAGATTCAAAAACTTCCTCTTCCCGAAAGAGCCATAAGGGAGAACGCAACCCGTAATCCCTAAACCTCCCCAATCAAGAAAGGATTCTTGTACTACCTTTAGTAGAGATTTTGAGTAACCCCCCCCCACCCCTATGGCAGTGGAAATCCAGGTCTTGTGGCTTAGCGCTTAGGATGTAGGGGCGCCTCTCTGGAGCCTTCATCACGTCCCTCGACCTCCTCAAGGAGGGCCACGTTGCTCTCGCGTGTCTGTGTGCTCTAATAAGCTCGCCCCAGTTGTGCAACAAAACGAGAAGGTGGGTTGAGCCCACGGTTCCCTTGTTGTCCCTTGAGGTGTGTCCCCCATTTTCGTGCATATGCTGGCGACCCTGGAGAGGCCTTATGCCCTTCATTTCGTGGAGTCCGACGCCACATTTTGCGGGGAGCTTGCCAGAGTCATGGCCATCAACAGCCTGAACTACTCCCTGGACTGCGCGGAGGCCTCGAGTGAAGGGCTGGCCCAGTGGCTTAGTAGCCCAGTGGTACCCTTTGCCCTTTTTTGGTTATGGGTTCCCTTATAAAGTAACCAACCCAAAAAAAGGGTGCCCTTGTTGTAATATGGTTAGGCTAAGGTGGATCTTCAGCCAGGACCACGTGGACGTTCTGGACATGGACGTGCAGGGAGCCGAAGAGCACCTCTTGAGCAGCCCACTCTTGCTTGAGGCTTGGCAGCCCAGTGGTGCCCTCTTCCCCTTTTTTGAGTCCAAGGTTTCCGTATTAAAGTAGCTAAACCCAAAATGGGGGGGGGGGGGGGGGGGGTGCCCTTATGAAAAGATGTTTTACTGGGCTACCAAGGAAGCCATTGCCCAAAAGGTCTACCGCCTCGTCATTGGCACGCATTCGCCGGAGATCCATGAGGAGATAGTCAGAAGGTTTCAAGATTGGATTGTGATCTACGACCTACCCTATACTCCAGACAAGCAGCTTGGCACTTGGGGACGAAACGAATCCCTGAAATTGGGGTCATCTACCCTGTACTGCTACAACCTTATTGAGGTAACCCTAAACCCTAAACCCTAAACCCTAAACCCTAAACCCTAAACCCTGAACCCCTTTCAGGGTTCATTTCGTCCCGAAGGCAGTGCGTTCGAGAGCACCTGCGGGGAGCCCATGGCGAAACGGGCGTGGAGGTCAAACATCTCCAGGAGAAACCCTAAACCCCAAACCCTAAAACCATAAAACCATTCAAACCCTAAAACCCTAAACCCTAAACCCAAAACTCTAAACCCTAAAACTCTAAACCCTAAACTCTAAACCCTAAGCCCTAAACTCTAAACCCTAAACCCTAAACCCTAAACCCTAAACCCTAAACCCTAAACCCTAAACCCTAAACCCTAAACCCTAAACCCTAAAACCCTAAACCCTAAACCCTAAACCCTAAACCCTAAACCCTAAACCCTAAACCCTAAACCCTAAACCTGTCCGACGTCTCCAGGAGATCTTGGAAAAGCAATGCTACAACTACAGCCCCTGGGGTCGCATCCCGACTCTCGGAACCAAGGGTTTACAGGGTTTAGGGTTTAGGGTTTTGGGGTTTAGGGGTTCTGGGGTTTAGGGTTTTTGGGTTTAGGGTTCAGGGTTGAGGGTTTAGGGTTTAGGGCTAGGGTTTGCAGGGTTTACAGGAAACCCTAAAACCCCCCCAGAAGGCCTCCCCTGAACCCTCAAAAGCCCAATCCCCGGACCCTTAGTCTCTGAACCAGGGGTTTAGGGTTTACAGGGTTTAGGGTTTTGGGGTTTTGGGTTTTGGGGTTTTGGGGTTTAGGGTTCAGAGGGTTTTCAAAATCGGTATTATAGGGAGAACAGGGTTTATCGGGTTAAAAGGGTTCATTAGGGTTTATAGGGTTCGTTAGGGTTTTCTGTGTTTAGAGGGTTTACAGGATGTATAGGGGTATTCCCCCTTTTTTCAGTTTTGGAGTCCCTAGCTAAAACCGAACAGGGTGCCGAAACCTTTGTTCTCCCTAGGCTTTTGGGGAACCGAGGAATTGGGATGGTGAGCTGATCGTCGACAACCCACGGTTCGTGTCTGGCAGGCACTTCTCCATGTCAGACCAAGACCTCATCACGGATGAGCTTTTGGACGTTGCAAAGTAGAGCTGGCGCGGCTTCTGCAGCTGCTCTGGATCATCGTGCCGAAGTAGACGCCCTGTGCAAGCAGCGCGATGCTGGGGGCCAGCATGGGTAGCCGCACCTCAAGCCTGAGGAGGAGAAGCAGATTGCAAAGCCCCAGGGGCAAAAGCGCGCAGAGTGTCGAAGCTGGCGGCCAGCTTGCTGGATCATCCAAGATTTTTGCCATGGAGGCGTGCCTTGGGGCTTCGGACGTGCATGACCCGAGGCGCCCTTGTCCGCTGCGTTCTCTCCAACAGGCTGCCATCCAGGACGCTTGCGAGCTCTGTGTGTGTCCACAGGGCCGACCTGGAGATCTCCTTTCGGGCGGACACGCCCGGAGGCGGAAGGATAAAGAGAGCCACCTTCTTTGCAAGTGGTTTTTTCTCCCAAGAAGAAGCAAAAGTGGTATTTATCTGAGGTCACCGCAAGCCCACCCTGAACGGATCTCTGGAAGAGGCCTCAAGAGTTTTCTTAACGACGCAGCTCCTCCCCAACAAGACACCCTCAAGGTTGAAGCTACTGGAAACCCCAAACTCAACCCCGAAAGTTGCTTCCAAAGCCCCCTAAACCCTATACCCTAAACCCTAAACCCTAAACCCCCCTCCTATGCCCCCCTGCATCATTCCTCCTTCACAAACGCCGCCTCATCCCGCCAACCGGCTCTTGGCTCCAGAGAGGAAGGCGCCCACTGGAAGTGTTTTCAGGGGGGGTTTAGGGTTTAGGGTTTAGGGTTTGGGGTTTGGGGTTTGGGGTTTGGGGTTTAGGATTCGGGTTTAGGATTCGGGTTTAGAGTTTAGGGTTTGGGGTTTAGGGTTTGGGGTTCGGGTTTTGGGGCTTCGGGGATCTGTGGGAAGCTTTTATAGGGTTTAGGGCGTTTAGGGAGGCGTTTGGCACGAGCACAGAGAGCACAGAGCGGACATAGTCCGAAATCTCGTGCCTGACCTTCATCTGGGTTATGCCCATTGACGTTCTCTAGTCTCTCGCTTTTTTTTCGATCATAGGTCCTCTTGTCGAAGCCTTCCAGATGTTTTGAACATCTTCGTCCTTTTCCTTGTTCTTTAAGAACAGATTCTCCGAGCTCTTGAGCCATGGATACCGCAGCAAAGTCCGAGCCCGACGCGTTGAACGACACAGAACCCACGCCTACGCCGAGCCTTCCGGCTCTGAGTTCAGAAGACCTTGAACAGTTTCGTCAATGGCAAGCCCAACAGTCGGCAGCCAAGAAGGCGCCCGAACTCTCGCCTCAGAAGAAGGCGCGATTACAGGAAGATGAGGAAATACGCACTTTCATCGACAAGCTTACTGATTTAGATATCAACTTCGCCGACCTCGACCCCACTCTACAAGACAAGTTGAAGTCAAGCGCCACAGCGCGCACGGATTTTCTTGCCATCCACAACGCCACAGAGAAGTACGACCCGACCACTGGAGATTTCAAGCAGGCTGCTACGAAGAAGAGAATATTCAGCCCGGGCAATGAGCAGGACGTTCCCCTCCCTGAGGTCACTGACAATACCTCCTTGCAGCAGGCAATGATGAAGTACCACAAGCAGTCAATGCTGCCGAACATGGACAAGCTTTACCAATGCTGTGATCTCTTTTACAACCAGGTCCAAGCCGAGTTTTCCATGCAGCAGATTACCACTGAAAGACACTCAGCCCAACTGCAAGTACTGGAACGTGCCCGAGCCAACAAGACAGTTCTCCTCCTGGACCTTCCGGCCCTTTTTAACAAGAAAACGTTGGACAGCAACTTGTACCACTATGTCAACGGAGCTGGTCTACAATGGACAGACATCGCGGCCCTCCACAACCATATGGTTACTTCGCACTCCTCGGTGGCCCGAGTAGAGTTTGTCACAGAGATGCAGGCTCAGCAGTTTCGAGACTACATGCGGCAAACACGCAGATATTGGAAGTCGCCAGACATCCCAGACTGCAAAATCAGAATCGAGCAGGACTTGCCCACCGACGACAGACTGGCCATGCAGCCGTTTTACGCCTTAATCGACCTCCTCGCTGAGTGCACAGACACCCCGGACCTGCAGACCTGGAGGCAGACCCTCCAGATTTGGACTCCAAGAGACGAAGAGCCCAAGCAGCTTCTGGCCCAGGTCGCCTACGTGTTGGATCCCCGTTACCCTCGCCGTTATACGTGTCTTTTGCTGGTTCACGAGAAGTACTATGACGAGTTTCTGGTCAAGTGGCATTCCAAATTCACAAAGCGACTCCACGACACGGTACAGCTGATACAGGCCCTCCGCAGGGCCACCATTGACCGCACCACCACGCAGCGCGCTTCCTTTGACAAGGCCTTCGACCTCACAACCCTCGCTAGCCTCCAGGCTTTCACGTACCCCGTCATGCCAGTCCGAATTTCCTCTGAGCTTGCGAGCCTCTTAGAGTCTCACCCCATGTTGCCGTTTCAGGGAGCAGGTGGCCTTACGGCCCTCACAGCCCAAGCTTTCCAGGACCATGGTGTGGCAGAGGATTTCACAAAGGGTTCCCCTAAGTCCCGACCCTCCGGTAAGGGCAAGCAGACCCAAACCGCGTGGGGCCGTTTCACCCAGAACTATTCCACCTCGTATTCGTATTCCAGCTACCCAGCTAAAGGGTCCAAGAAGGGACACGGTAAATCCCAAGCAAAAGGCGATTGGAAAGAAAGAGACCATGATCATCGCACAAATTGGAAGGACCCCAACAATGATACCGACAACAATGGAGATCGTTGGGGCTCAGGCCCGTATAACCGCTTTGCGCCCCAGTCCCAGCCATTGTATGGAGATGCCCGCTCCACCGCTAACAAGGGAGCCAAACAACAGACGAAGAACTCCTACCAAGAAGGCAAAAAAGGATATTCCCAGCTCCAGCAGGTAGTCATTTGCTCCACATGTTCATGCGCTCTTGGGTTCAATATTGATTGCCAGGAATGCGGTAGGCACCCAGTTCCCCCGGGCTTTCAGTGGAAAGACACAGCCCCACTAAGAACCTTGATCTGCCCCTGCCTCAATGAAGCCGGCGTTATTTGCGCCCAACCCTTAGGACATTCCCCAGCATGTGAGTTTTGTAGAGAACATCGCAAGTACTGGTCCTCCCAACAAGTTAGAGACAACTGGTCCTCCGACCCCACCCCAAGAAAGGCCGAACTTTTGATGATGGATCGTCTTCTCTATGAGCTCGACACCATACAGGAAGCCACCCCTGAAACCACTCAACTCCTTCAAGCCATGAAGTCCAAAATTGAGGGTGTTTGGCGAGAACAATTTTCACCGAGTCAGTATGCAGCGCACTGGGTCGTCGTAATGTATGAAGGGGACCTCGGACACCTAATCCCCCTCCCGCGCCCGACTAAGCCCGCCTGGGTCAACCCCACATGGGACATGGAAGATCGCATCTATAACATGTATGGCCCCCTTGCAGACGACATCCTTCTAGCAACTTTTCACCTTGCATCATGGTTTAACCAGTACTTTAAGCACGTATGGAAGTCCCACGGGCCCCGGCTCACCAAGAAGTACCGCTTGCCTTCCTGGGCCCTAGACTTTGACGTAGCGCATTGTCAGCTCATTCCCTGGGACAGGCTCTTGGCCTCTTCCTTCCACTTAGCATATGACCAGGCTTGCAATGAACAGCCCAACCCTCCACCGCTGCAGTGGTCCCGCGACCTGCTAGTGTGGTTCCTGGATAGCGCGTGGGCCAGAACGACCACGGATTTGTTCCAGACTCTGGCTGAAGAGTTCGTCTGGTTTCTGGACTATGATCAGACCTTGAAGGCCTGTGTTTTGGGTCAGCCCCCTTTCAACAACGCAGGAGTTGCCACTTCGGCAGGGTTCGGTTCCCTGTTCTTTGATGGAGTTTTCTGGCAGGTTGCGGCAATATACGGCGTTCTCAAGGATAGTACTAAGTCCCAACTCCAAGCCCCCAATGACCAACTCGTCCTGCTCTTGGAGTACATCCTCCCCCTCCTTCAGCTTTCCCAGAACGACATTCAGTATGTCAAATCCCGAGCCCACACCAATAAAGGTAACATAATGGAAACCTTAATGCTCGCGCTCGCCGAAGGGGGTGCGCATTGGTTAGCGTGGAAAACGGCATGGACCGTATTTCAACACCAGCACAGAAACTCCAAGTATGATTGGGTTGCACAGGTCGCTGTGTGTTGACCCCTAACATCCCGAGCACAAAGTATGACACTAATCCCGCAGCCCTGCTTGAAGCTTATGGTGCAGCGCTCTAGTGACTCTTTTTCCGAAGGCCATTTGATCTTGACGTCCTTGTTTAGAGTTAAGTGGTTCCACTACGAACGAGTTTTTTCTAGGCTTCTTTCTCTTGTCTGCCTCCCCTCTTTGGGAGCTTCGTTGATTGACAGTATCCCTTGCGGAGGTCGGATTGACACTATCCCTACGGGGAACAAGATTGCCACTACGCCCTTCGGGGGCCTGATTGCCAGTACCCCCTTTGGGGGCATGATTGCCAATATCCCCTTCGGGGGTCGGATTGCCATTATCCCCTTCGGGGGCCAGATTGCCTTTAACAGAACAATATCCCCGCACATTGCAAAGATTGCTCTTGAACTCAATAACGCCCCAAATCCCTTGACGTTTTGCCCCTGCCCCTCTTTCGGGTTTGCTAGGTTCTTTGTGCTCCGAGCTAGCTTTTGGTTCCCTCCTTTTGTCCTTCATGGCCAGCCAGGGAAAGTTTGCAGAGCAGGCCAGCAATGCCTGCGCCTCTTCCCGCGAGCCCTTTCCAAAGCAGGTTGCGATACCCTACTAGTTTGCCGAAACACCCAGAACCATTTTCCGGAGGGGCTCGCTCTCTACACGTCCAAAGCAGGGCACGCTTTCGCCCTTTCGAGAAAACAAAGGAATCGACTCCAGCACGCCGTAAACGGCAATACTTGGTGTGGGATTTGTAATTGCTCACTCATAGACAGGTCGTTTGAGTATATGCCATCATATTTTCATTCCTGGCCTATTACTCTCAAAAACGGGATGATGATCCATAAATTCGTTTATTGTCAGGCACATTTGTCGCTGTGGTTTTGTAGAAGAGGACGTCGCCAATACCAGGTATTTTATGGCACAAAAGCCCGCAATCTATACACGCATCTCTGTGCTGCGAGAGCCGCCAGCGGCACGCCGGGGGGCCACGGTCAGCCCAAGAATTGTTTGCGCAACCTCTTCGCGCTCCACGGCGCGTACAACAGACAACAGATAACTCAGGCTAGTGGCCACGAATCTCGCTGTGCGTCAGGGGGAAGAACACACCAACAGCTACGTTCCACTAACGCTATGCTTCGCCGGCAATCTCAATATCAGCTTAACCGCGCGCAATCTAGACGCGACTACCGTAAATGGATCCAAGACGTGCTGGGGGATGGAAAATTTACCCTAGTCCACCCCCGGCTCCCCCTGAAAAGGGTAACGAATAGCCCTTTGCAAATTCAACGCGCCTTTCCGCGCAATTCCCTCTCTCCCACCTCGGGCTCCAGAGCCGATCTGTTCAAGAGATATGTTCAGCGCTCTTGCCTCGACCTTCCCCAGCGGACACTCCCGCTCAGACCAGAGAAAAACCAGCTACATGTCATCACCTTCAACATAGAAACCCTCATAGGACATGCCAAGCACGAATCGTTAGCTATGTTCGCTAGGCACCATTCCGTTGATATAATAGCGCTCCAAGAAACAAAGTCGCAATCCTCGGATGAGCTAAGGCCCAAGGGTGGCCGCCTTCTGCTTTCTGGAACCCCGCAAGAGCACATGGCCGGGGTCGGCTTTTACGTCGCTCCCACCAGTGTCCCACTCATCTCTGATTTTCTCCCCTACTCAGGCCGTTTGGCAGTCCTCACTCTAAGAACTCAACCTCTCCAGACCCACCTAGTGTCGGTTTACGCGCCAAGTCAACTCTCTGACGTTGCCCAAGACGCTGCTCGCAAGGAGGCTTTTTGGTCCTCCTTACAGGACCTCCACGATCTCCTTCCTAAGCCTGCGCTCATAATATACCTGGGCGATTTTAATGCCCGTGTTCACGAGTGTGATCTTCTTGACCCCCAGGACTTCATTGGACCAGTGACCTTTCCATCGCCAGGCTCCCCAGACTCTACTTTTCAGTCCAACTTCGAGATGCTTACGGAATTCCTTGCCAACAATGAATTTTTACTCGCGTCTTCATTCCATACTCGCCCAGCCTCTAAACGAATTACTTACCGCGAAATAGCCTCTGAACCCTCCGCTGATCCACTCACACCAACCCCGCTTAATTTCTCATGCATAGACCATATCCTGACTCACAGACACCATTTACACAATCTACCTGCCATTTCTTCGCAAGTTAAATGGAATCTTCCCTGGTTCCATCGACACTACCCACTTTATGTTAAAATCACTTTCGATGCATTTGCCAAGCCTGCAGACCCTCCCGCTCCAAAAATTCAGCCCCCAGCCACGACAGAGGACAAGCGCGAGTTTCGCGCGAGTTTCTTGAGGGCGCTCGCCCCCATATTAGGAACGCAGTCCATGCTCCAACACGATCAGATCCCGGGAGCCACGGACGTGTATACAGATGGCTCTTGCCCAGACCAATACCACGTAGCTGTAGGAAACCCGGCAGGTTGGGCGTTCACTTTTCAGGACGCACGCGCCCATCTGGACTCGTATGGGCCAGTAGGCCTCAACCTTCCCCAAGCACCCGTCGGTTCCAACAACTCAGGTGAACTACAAGCAATTCTCGAAGCATTGGATTATGTTCTTCGGCACCGAACTTCTCACTCCATCTCGTCACTCAACATTTTCACAGATTCCCAATTCGCTCTTGACCTCATACATGGTTTATCCACCACCACAGAACATACGTATCTACTATCACTCATTCATAAAACTCTCGATCTCTTACTCCCCCATATGCCCATATCAATTTTGAAAATAAAGGGCCACTCCGGTCAACAAGGCAATGACCGTGCTGACTCCCTTGCTAAAAGAGGAGTTTCTACTGATGCACAAAGGGGCAGACACGCCCCGCCCGTTCGACCACTAGTAGTGGAAAACGCCACAGCGCCGGCTCCTGCCGCTTTCCTGGACCTCACTTTAGCCGAGCAGGCAGGAGCCTTACAACGTGCGGCAATTGCCGCCGCGCCCCCCCCAACTCTACCAACGCAGTACAAGCGTTCCTATCTCTCTAACAAGACCAAACGTCTCATAGACATTGTTCACTCAACCCCCCCTTCGGAGCATGAAACACTAAAAAGGCTGCGAAAAATTATTAAGCGTCGAGCCAGAAAGGAAAAACGACAACACACCTGTGACAACCTACTACAAGATTCAACCGGTCCACCCTCCAAACAGTGGTCCACTCTACGTTTCTTGCGCAAGTCATACAATCCCAAAACAAAAGGCGTACGTAAGCCCAATGGCCGTATGTCCACCTCCACAGAAAAACCGCAGGTTTTTGCGAATCATCTATCCACTAACGTATGGAACCACATCCCTACTCCTCCCCTTCCTAGTACCTTACTATTTCCCCCGGCCCTTCTTGACCTTTCTCCTTTCGATGACCAAGACCTTCAGCGCGCATTGTCGCGCTTGAAACACCGCAAAGCCGCAGGGCCTGACGGTGTCCCAGCTGAGCTCTGGAAATTTGCCCCACGATCAGTACATATAGCATTACTCGCGCACTTCAACAAAGCCTTCAAGGAAGCTGCTTCTCCTGACAGCTGGAAGATCGCCGACGTAATAATGATTTTCAAGGGCAAAAAGAAAGATCCCACTCTTCCTGAAAGTTATCGTCCCATCTCGTTGATCAACACCGTCTATAAAATCTACGCTTCCATGATTCATTATCGTTTAAAAGCGGCAATTGACGACCGCATCTCCACAGTTCAATTCGGTTTTAGATCAGGCAGATCCACTTCAACCCCATTGTTCATTATCAGACGACTCATAGAACTTCACGAACGTCACCAAGAAACTTTTTACGCCCTTTTCCTTGACTGGGCGCAGGCCTTCGATTCCGTCACCCATGTCGCGATAGAAAATGCCTTGCTAAGAATCGGCGTTCACCCGGCATTTACGGCAGCAATTCTCTCAATATACCAAGGTTGCCAATTTGCAGTAAAAGATTCGAACGCCCGATCCTCCCGCAAACAATTTTCCAGAGGTATACGACAAGGCTGCCCACTTTCGCCTTATTTATTCATCATCACCTTATCGGTGCTTTTCCAGGACACGTATGATACTTACAAAAGTGCTTTTGGCCCTCTCCCTACGGTACTTCAGTCTGACTCCCCCCTTTGCGACATAGAATATGCAGATGACACTGTCCTACTCTCGCGTACTCAACAGGCGCTTCACCGACTACTACATACCTTACAGTCCCTCGCTTTCAGAAGAGGCATGTCCTTAAATATTGAAAAATGCCATTTGCTGACCATCAACACCACACTTCCGATTTATCTAATCAAACACTACCAACTCCCATGTACTTGCGATTTTTGTGTTGAGGCTCGTTATCCTAAACCGGACCCTTCCTTAAAAATCGAGCCAACTGATCACGCCGACTATCTCGGTGCGGTTCTAACCACTAACGCTTCTGCCACAAAGGATACCAACAAGCGATATGCCCAGGCATCGCAGGCGGCCAAGTCCTTGAAGGACTTCTTCCGTCACCCGTCAATCTCTGTTAATAGAAAACTATTGGTCCATAACCAACTAGTGCTTGCCATTCTTCTTTACGGCTCGGAGTCACAGATGTACTCCCAGGCTAACCTCACTAAGCTCAATAAGCTCCACTACCAAGTATTACGACAGATTTTTAACCTCAAATCGTCGTACTACCATAAAATCTTATCACCTTCAGACCAGCAATGTTCCAACGAATACATTGCCGGCCTCCTTTATGAACACGCCCCAGCTATTCTTTCCCCCTCGCAGCGTATCATCTCCGCTAGAATTTCTTATCTCGGACACATATTGCGACATGCCGACACCATAGAACACCAGACCGTTTTCCAATCAGCCCATGCCTATCGCAGATTACATAGACGCAGAGTAGGGCACCCTAGATTACATTGGCCAGAAATCACCATGACACAAGCGTACCAACGTTACCAAGCTAGACAATCTCCAAATCCCGTCCCTAAACCGTATCACATTAATGACCCCCTTTACCAGCACCTTACCGCGTCGGATATCGCGCAAGCACACTCACCACTCTTCGGCAATACGGATCTTTGGCGAAACCTGCACCCCATTGCACAAAGTCGTAGGGAATGGCGTCACATAGAGGTTTTACGCTAACCCCAGCTGAAAGGGCTGCGGACGAGTAGTCAGACCTTTGACTTGCTCAGCGCTGTCGAGAGAGAGAGAGAGGGCGTTTAGGGCTTCTCGGGGTTTTAGGGATTTGAGGGCTTAGGATTTAGAGTTTTTGGGGCCCCCCAAGGTGCCTCGGCAGCTCTCAGAGACCTTCAAAGATTAAATTAGGGTTTAGGGTTCAGGGTTTTGGGTTTAGGGTTTAGGGTTTAGAGTTTAGGGTGTAGGGTTTAGCGTTTAGGCTGTGCGCCGGTGCCATGGGCTGTGCGCCACTTGCTGCATCCAAGGCGGGCGCGCGCGCTGTCGAGAATGCAGAGAGCTCCGGATAAACCCTAAACCCTATAACAAAGCCCGCAACCCTAAACCCCCTAAGTCCGCCTAGATTCCCCTAGAGCAGCCCGCAACATCCTAAAACCCTGAGCTCCTCGTTGCATTTGGTGCGAAGGGTTAAACCCTTCAACCCCGAACCCTAAACCCTAAACCTTAAACCCCAAACCCTAAACGGGGCTTCCTGGTTCAGATTGCATTCGGGGATTGAAAGGCTCCAGGGCCTTCGGAGTTTGTGAGGCGCTGGGTTTAGGGTTTAGGGTCTACGGTTTACGGTTTGGAGCTTTGTGTTGCTTTTGACCTACAAACTTGACCTTGGGCGCGTCAATCAGCACATGATTCGAGGTCTCGGGTTTTCTTTGCTGGAGACAAGAGGCACTCCTTGAAGGGCCTAAACCCTAAACACTCAACCCTAAACCCTAAACCCTAAACCCTAAACCCTAAACCCTAAACCCTTTCGAGCAGGCCAGGCCGAGCACAGCCTAACAGCGATGAGAGGCGCGGTCTGTTTCGAGTCTTTGTGAGCGATCGCAGCCTGTAAAGTCCCTGTAAGCATGAGGGATTTCAGGTTTAGGGTTTAGGGTTTAGGGTTTAGGGTTTAGGGTTTAGGGTTTAGGGTTTAGGGTTTAGGGTGTAGGGTGTAGGGTGTAGGGTGTAGGGTGTAGGGTGTAGGGTTTAGGGTTTAGGGTTTAGGGTTTAGGGTGTAGGGTGTAGGGTGTAGGGTGTAGGGTTTAGGGTTTCGGGTTTCGGGTTTCGGGTTTCGGGTTTGGGGTTTAGGGTTTAGGGTTTAGGGTTTAGGGTTTAGGGTTTAGGGGCAATCTGGGACTCCAACATCCGCAGGGCTTGAGTGGAATGACCTGAGCCGGATCTACCTCCACTGCCCAATAGGGGACGCCCCTACCTAGCCCAAAATACCTTCCCTATTGTAGAACAGAGAGGTACCCCCCCATTTGCAGAATCCCCCACCTCCCAAAAGAGATTTAGCGTTTAAGGTTGTCAGGGTTTTAGGTTTCTGGGTTTGGTGTCTCATAAGCCCTAAGCTATACCAAGCTGCCAAGGCACATAAAAACCCCTTGACCCAGCGCGCTCTATGCCAAGCTCTGAAATCGGATTTAGCGTTTAGGGGCTAACCCTAAGCCCTTCAACCCTTCCCCTTCCAACCTTCTCAACTCGCAAACCTAAACCCTAAACCCTAAGCCCTAAACCCTAAGCCCTAAGACCTAAACCCTAAACCCTAAACCCTAAACCCTAAACCCTAGAATAGCTGCACGAGGCGGCAGACGCGGACCAGGGCGACGACCTCAACGGACAGGCTTGGTGGGTTGTTGGCTAGATGATTAGGGTCCGGGGTTTAGGGTTTAGGGTTTAGGGTTTAGGGTTCAGGGTGATTGCGGTTTGCCGAGTGGTACTTATGAGCACAGAAGTTGGGACTTAGGTTTAGGAGTTCCAGAGGTTCAGGGGTGTAGGGGCCCAAATTCGCAACCCCAAGGTTTCACCTTCCCTTGGCTTTTACCCCCTCTGGGGGATTCCGAGAGGTGTTGGGGTTTAGAGTTTAGGGTTTAGGGTTTGAGGTTCCGCTTCATGCTTCTGTCCGCTCATTCGTGCCCTTCCTGAAAAACAGCCTTTTTTGGCCCAATACCACCTCCGGCAAAGCAGTCCTCCAGTGCTTTGCGGCATGTCATCGCGTCACCACTTCGAGACTTTGTGGTACTTTACTGTAACTTTCGATCTTTAGCCTTTTTGGGTTTATTGGGTTTCTTAATAAGGCAGCTAAAGGTTTGATTTTTTACTACCCTCCCAAGTGCAGCCAAGGAGAATCGGGACTCCAAGGCATTCACGCAGTTTTTGTCGGGCAAGATGTCGCCACCCCGCCACATCTATGGCCTGGATTCCAAAGGACTCTAGGGTTTAGGGTTTAGGGTTTAGGGATTCAGTAGGCGTAACAAAGTTTAACCTTGTTTATTCTCTTTGGTTCTTGGACAAGTAAGAGGACTGGCTCAGTTACCCAAGCTGCATCAGTTTCTTGGTAGCCCAGTGGAACCCTGTTGCCTTTTGTTGGTTCAAGTTTCACTTTTAAAGTAATCAACCCAGAAAAGGGTATCCTTATTACAATATGGTTACCCTAAACCCTAAACCTTAAAACCCTAACCCCTAAACCCTAAACATGGTTGCGGGGCTACCAAGGTTTCTATCGCTCATCGAGCTCCATCCCAAGAGGCACGCCTTCCGAAACCCTTTCGAGAAGCCTCAAAACCTTAGATGCCTAGCCCCAGTTAGGCCCTTTGGAACATTGTCTATTTTCCCTTATTGGGATTGAGAGGATCACATCCAGGAATATTTTTCAGAAGGTTTTAAGGGCAATCCTAGAGCCTTCAAACCCCCTTGTAATCCTGCCGAAGCCCTGAAAACTCCCATTTGAGGGTTCACGATCACAAGGGACCCCTAATCTAGACCCCCAAATAGTAAGTAGGCAGGATCCCTTATTACCCAATATCTAGGCCGCAGAGGCCGCAGAGTAGGCCCTGATTTACTTTGTTTAGGGTTGGGGTTCACCTATTATCCCCTGAAAACGAAAAAGGGCACCCTTGCTATTCCTAGGTTACTCCTGGGTCTAGATACGGTACCCCCTAAAACCCTAAACCCTAAACCCTAAAACCCTAAAACCCTAAAACCCTAAAGCCTAAACCCCCCCAGAGGCTGGAGCAGGTGATCGAAGAGCGACGGCGGCTAATGGACCGCAACGAGTACAGACCGATGGACATCCTCCCGGAGTCGGATTCTTGGTTTAGGGTTTAGGGTTTAGGGTTCAGGGTTTAGGGTTGAGGGTTTAGGGTTTAGGGTTTAGGGTTTAGGGTTTCGGGTTCTTGGTAGCCCAGGGGTACTCTTCGCCCCTTTTTTTGGGAGGGGGGGGGGGGGCTTCTGGGTTCCCTTATAGAGTAGCCAACCCAAAAAGGGGTGCCCCTTGGTTGCTGGACACCTAAGGATTACAAACGATGTGTCAGTTCAGCGTCCGACGACCAAACAGGCCCGAGAAGTGTGGGTCCCGCGCACACGTGTCGGATCCGGACGTGCAGCAAGAGCGTGCTGAGCTTGTGAACGCAGTGGGAGCTCAGCGTTCATGTCTTGAAACTTCACACCAAAAAATCTCAGTGACAAGCCCCTAGCCCCTAAACCCTAAACCCTAAAAAAGGGTGGTAAGGAGAGATCTAGAGTTTTGAAGCTGAAGTTTCAGGGTCAGGAGTCAGCACCAACCGTGCGGATGGTGGCAGTTAACACTCCAAGACTTCAACACCTCCAGAAGTGTTTAACGTCACATGGGGGCTCGTTCTAACATGCTGCCCATTGTCTCTATCCCCCTTGGGACTTTAAAAAAGATTGTTTCTATAAAACCCAAGAGGATAATGATCAAAAAAATTTTATTAAGGTTCTAAGGGAAGTAACCCTAAACCCTAAACCCTAAACCCTAAACCCCTAGGGGAGTATAGTTGTAGGTACCTTTTTACAAGAGGATCCCCCCGGACGGTACTGATAATGAGGGGCACCCCAGCACCTGTAAGCACCTTAAACCCTATGTACAGGGTTTAGGGTTTAGGGTTTAGGGTTTACAATTTAAATAGGGCTTGGAGCTGGCATTAGAACAGCCCTCACACTTGCGCCCGTGAGAAAGTCGCTGCAGCAAGGGCTGCCGCATTCCTTTTTTTAAGGTCTAACAGGCGCAGGGTTTGAAATTTGCTCAGACATGAACCACGACAGGGGGCTTTCGCAAAATTCGGGGTACCCTTTTCGATCTTTTCGGGGGAGCTATGATGAGGGTTGTACCGTTTTGGGGGGGCATACAGGCCCTATCTTGGGAAATCCCCAAGTGGTCCTCTCTGACAGTTTGAGTGTTCTGGCTGGGGGGACGAATCGTCTCCCCCCGTATGCCACAGAAAATGATGGGACAGAAGGTGGTTTTGCAGCTTTCGAGCCAAGCTGGTCAGTCCGTGACCGCTGTTTGTTAAACAGGGTTCCCGCATATCCACCGTCCAGAAGTGTTGCCAAGAGGCAGTAATCTCAGCTGCAGGAGGCTTCTTGATGTTCCCAGACTCCAACCCCTAAGCCGTAAACCCTAAACCCTAAACCCTAAACCTAAACCCTAAACCCTAAACCCTTAAACTCAAATTGGTACTTTGGAGCCAGAATGGATCGATGTGTAGTCTCAAGCCAGACATCGGCTCTTGCAGGAGTTGTTGCATGCGAGCAGGGCAGTTGACCAACTAGGAAGGCCCTTGGCACATTTGATCTTTTCCTTCTTGGGTTTAAGAGAATCATGTTTCAGGAGTGTTTTGTTCAGAAGGTTTTAAGGGCCATCCTAGCCGAAACCCGATGAGTTCCAGTCTCAGCTGCTTTTCCATACCCGCTCTCTGCAAGTTTGTTGCAACTTGGGGGTATCCGAAATTCGGGGTACCTTGCTGGCGTCATTATCAGGGAATCCTACTATTTGGGCGTTTATTTATTGGGGGACCCCGATAATTCGTAAACCCCCACTTGAGTACGCAGGCCATGGGGACTGACGTACAATGTTCCAATCTCCGGGCCTTCTTAAGAAAGCCAGGGGGGCGTGACACACTTGTCAACTAGGTATCGATGTGGGACTTTTTTGGTTTCCCTTATTGTTTATAATATGGAGCCCTGAACCCTGAACCCTAAGCCTTATAAGTAGCTGTTGGGGACTGTTCAAATCGACACCTATTCAATGTTCATCGGCAGTTCGCCGAAGTCAGAGAGTTTGCTCTGCCCGCAGAGTCGGACTTCAAGAGTTCGCCTCTCTGAATCACTACTTGGGTTTAGGGCTTAGGGTTTAGGGCCTTAGGGTTTAGGGCCTTAGGGTTTAGGATTTAGGGTTTAGGGTTTAGGGTTTAGGGTGACTATGCAGAAGATCAGGAGAAGAAGGAGGGGAAGCGTGATGAAAACAAGCTATCACAATGCTCGCAGCTGGTGCGCTGAAGATATACACGCCTACACCTGGGCCCATCCCTTTTGCTCTCGTCCCCTTAGGAAGGTGCCTTGTTTTGTTGATCTTGAAAGCTCGCCTTAAACCCTAAACCCTACACCCTAATCTCTAAACCCTAAGCCCTAAACCCTTCCAAGGCAAGCACAGACAGAGCTTAGTAGGGCCCCTACCACTTGGTAGGCCAGTGGTACCTTCTTCCCTCGTTTGCGGTTCAAGGTTCCCTTATCAAGTAGCCAATCCCAAAAATAGAGCTTATTCTAATATGGGTAGTTCTCGAAATTAGGGTTGTTCGGCAGGTCTTCTAACCGATGGCTGCAAAATGGGTGGCGCAGTGTCTAACCTACAGCACAGCTAAGATATCCGTATCCCCTTAACCCCTAAACCCTAAAGCCCCGGATTGCGGCACCTTGCCTCTGCCTTACGAAAACCGCTTGTTTAACGCCTGGCCGACGTCTCCGAGACGTCTCCACCGACCGCTGCTCTTTATGGAGTGATATCTTAAGACGAATGTCCTCACCGGGTCCGAAATCCCCCTAAACTCTAGACCCTAAACCCTAAACCACTTCATGCACCATCTTGAGAAGGGAGTCGCTTTTCCCCAGTGTCGGTAACGCTGGCCTCGGGCCCGTGCGCAAGCTCGTCGTGAAGTACAAGGGTACAGATCCTGGATAGGGATTAAAATCGGGGGCGTTCTAGACTCCTTAATCGGGATCATAGTCGGGGGTACTAGAATCCGTAATAGGGGTTAGAATGGGTGTGTACTATAATCCGTATGAAGGAGCTGTTCGTATAAGGGGGAGCATCCCAAGTTTAAGGTCGTTCCCTTTGGCTCTTGGAGTTTTCTTGGCACGCTGTTGGGGAGGTCCCATCCTGGACCGCTCTGGCGGTGGTCTCGGCATGCTTTTGGAGTGGTTGGTCTTACACTGCTGGGGGTCTAGCATGGTCTACCCTAGACCCAACGAGGAGTGTCTGGACTCCTTCTATATGGGTTTTAGGGTTTTGGGTTTAGGCTTTAGGCTTTAGGGTTTAGGGGTTTTTGAAGAGGCGCACGGAGTGTGGGGGTGCAGGCGTTTCGTTCGTCATGTTTCGTCTAGGGGTTGTGTAGGAGTGGGGTTCCGATGATAGGCATGAGAAAACAACCGTGCCCGCCGTTCAGAGCTTGAAAGCCAAGGCTTTTCTCAGATGATGTGAAATGACAGTCCCTCCAATATGCCAAAGCACACGCAACTGTACCCCCCCCTTCCCCCCAAACCACATCTGCCAACCCTTATTCATTCTTCTCTACTTCGGGGCTCCCGTAAACTCTCGCACCTGAAAACCATGTTCATGCGACTGCCTTGGTCGTCATGCAGAGAGCGCGCGAAGCGCGCGAAACGCGCGAGCGCCGGGGTGCCAGGGCGGCTCAGCCGACGCAGCCCATCCGACCAAAGGTTGAGCGCTCCTTGTCCTTACTGTTGGTGAGCAGGGAATGGGAGAAGGAGATGCCCTACACAATCCCTTAAAGGGTAAATATATATATACAAATATATATATATATATATATATATATGACCATATATGTATATATATATATATGTGGCATGGACCTTTAGGGTCTATTTGGCACGCCCCTTTGTTTACTATTTACAAAACTTCTTGAAAGTAGTAGTGGTAGTAGTAGTAGTAGTAGGAGTAGTAGGAGTAGTAGTAGTAGTAGTAGTAGCAGCAGTAGTAGTAGTAGTAGTAGTAGTAGTAGTAGTAGTAGTAGTAGTAGTAGTAGTAGTAGTAGTAGTAGTAGGAGTAGTAGTAGTAGTAGTAGTAGCAGTAAATGTAGATCCAGCCGGCCAACAGCCAGACTTAGGCAAGCACCCTCGCTTCGTGTTTCCTGTGACTTGGTAGGGTCCAGAGGTTTGTCGTATGTCCCCTCCCTTCGTCCCTTCGTGTTGTAAGGGTTTTGTAAGGGCTTTGGAGGTTTGTGTGCTTCCCCTTTCTCGTTCTTATAGGTTTTGGGGGAGCATCAAAATGATTATCATATATGATGTGTTTCCGTGCTCGTATTATGAGGGCTAGTGCCTGCCCTAGAGGTTTGTCGTATGTCCCCCCGCTTCGTGTTCCTGTGATTTGGTAGGGGGCTAAAGGTTTGTCGTGTGTCCCCTCCCTTCGTCCCTTCGTGTTGTAAGGGTTTTGGGAGGGTCCTGGAGGTTTGTCGTATGTCCCCTTTGTTCGTGCTTGTAGGGTCTGGGGAGTGTGTAGATGATAATCACATATCATGTGCTTCCGTGCTCGTATTATGAGGGGCTAGTGATTGGCCTGGAGGTTTGTCAGATGACGCCCCCGCTTCGTGATCCTGTGATTTGGTAGGGGCCTAAAGGTTTGTAGTGTGTCGCCTCCCTTCATTCCTTCCTATTGTAAGGGTTCTGTGAGGGCCCTGGAGGTTTGTCGTATGTCCCCTTTCTTCTTGCTTGTAGGGTTTGGGGAGCATCTAGATGATAGAGGTTTGTCGTATGTCGTCTCCCTTCGTCCCTTCGTGTTGTAAGGGTTTTGTGAGGGCCCTGAAGGTCTAGGGCAGTTACTAGCGCCTCATAGTACGAGCACGGAAGCAAATGATAATGACAATCATCTAGACGCTGCCCAAATCCTACAAGCACGAAGAAAGGGACATACGGCAAATTTGCAGGGCCCTCACAAAACCCTTACAACAAGAAGGGACGAAGGAAGGGCACATACGACAAACCTCTAGGACCCTCACGAAACCCTTACAACACGAAGGGACGAAGGGATTGTATCTAATTTCGTATATGGTAAAATGACATACGACAAATCTCCAGGACCCTAGCAAATGACATGAACACGAAGCAGGGAGACATAAAACAAACCTCTAGGGCAGTCACTAGCCCCTCATAATACGAGCACGGAAGCAAATCATATATGATAATCATCTAGACGCTCCCCACGCCCTACAAGCACGAAGAAAGGAGACATACGATAAATCTTCCAGGTCCAACAAAACCCTTGCAACTCAAAGGGACGAAGGGAGGGGGCACACGACATACCTCTTTAGGCCCCTACCACATCGCAGGAACAGAAAGCGGCGGGACATACGACAAACCTCTATGACAAACACCAGCCCCTCATAATACGAGCACGGAAGCAAATGATATATGACAGATTTCTAGAAGATCCCCAAACCCTCTAAGAAGAAAGAAAGGTGACATACGACAAACCTTCCCCCAACAAAGCAATTTCAACACGAAGGGACGAAAGGAGGGGACATTCGACAAGTCTCTGGCCCCTACCAAATCTCAGGAACACGAAGCGTGGGGACATACGACAAATCTCCAAGGGCCCTCAGAAAAATTTTATCAGCCTTACAACACGAAGGGACGAAGGCAGGGGACATACGACAAACCTGTAGGCCCCTACTACATCACAGGAACAAGGAAGCGGGGGGGGGGCATACGACAAACCCCTAGGGCAGTCACTAGCCCCTCACAATACGAGCACGGACTCAAGTTATATGTCAGTCGTCTAGACGCTCCCCAAACCCTACAAGTGAGAAGAAAGGGGACACACGGCAAATTTGCAGGGCTCTCACAAAAACCCTTGCAACACGAAAGGACGAAGCGAGGGAACGTATGACAAACCTCTAAGCCCCTACCAAATCACAGGACCAAGGAAACGGGGGGGACAAATGACAAACCTCTAGGACAGCCACTAGCCCCTCATAGTTTGAGCACGGAAGCAAATCATATATGACGATCATCTAGACTCTAGACGCTCCCCCAAACCCTACAAGCTCGAAGAAAGTGGATATACGACTAGCCTCCAGGGCCCTCACAAAACCCTTACCACCCATACAACGCGAAGGGACGAAGGAAGGGGACATACGACAAACCTCTAGGGCAGTCAGTAACCCCACATAGTACGAGCACGGAAGCAAATGATGTATGGTAATCATCTCGACGCTCCTCAAACTCTCCAAGCACGAAGAAAGGGGACACACGACAAACCTTCAAGGCCCAACAAAACCCCTACAACACGAAGGGGCGAAAGGAGGGGACATACGACAAAGCTCTAAGCCCCTACCAAATCTCAGGAACAGGAATCGGGGGGACATACGACAAACCTCTAGGGCAATCACTAGCCCCTCACAATACGAGCACGGAATCAAATTATATGTCAGTCGTCTAGACGCTCCCCAAACCCTACAAGTGAGAAGAAAGGGGACACACGGCAAATTTGCAGGGCTCTCACAAACCCTTGCAACACGAAAGGACGAAGCGAGGGAACGTATGACAAACCTCTAAGCCCCTACCAAATCACAGGACCAAGGAAACGGGGGGGACAAATGACAAACCTCTAGGACAGCCACTAGCCCCTCATAGTTTGAGCACGGAAGCAAATCATATATGACGATCATCTAGACTCTAGACGCTGCCCCCCAAACCCTACAAGCTCGAAGAAAGTGGATATACGACTAGCCTCCAGGGCCCTCACAAAACCCTTACCACCCATACAACGCGAAGGGACGAAGGAAGGGGACATACGACAAACCTCTAGGGCAGTCACTAACCCCACATAGTACGAGCACGGAAGCAAATGATGTATGGTAATCATCTCGACACTCCTCAATTCTCCAAGCTCGATGAAAGGGGACACACGACAAACCTTCAAGGCCCAACAAACTCCTACAACACGAAGGGGCGAAAGGAGGGGACATACGACAAAGCTCTAGGCCCCTACCAAAGCTCAGGAACAGGAATCGGGGGGACATACGACAAACCTCTAGGGCGATCACTAGCCCCTCACAATACGAGCGCGGAATCGAATTATATATATATATATATATCAGTCGTCTAGGCTCCCCAAACCCTACAAGCACGAAGAAAGGGGACACACGCAAACATCCCACGAAGGAACGAAGGGAGAGGAATTACGACAAACCTCTAGACCCCTACCAAATCATAGGAATACGAAGCGGGGGGGCACACGAGAAATCTTTAGGGCAATCAATACCCTCATAGCGACTGCGGAAGCAAATGATATATGATAATCATCTAGACACTCCCCAAACCCTGCAAGCACGAACAAAGGGGACATACGAAAAACCTCCAGAGCGCTCACGAAACCCTTACAACACGAAGGGACGAAGGGAGGGGACAAAAGATAAACCTCTAGGCCCCTCCCAACTCACAGGAACACGAAGCAGGGGGGCATACGACAAACCTCTAGGGCAGTCAATAGCCCTCACAATACGACCACAGAAGCAAATGTCTTATGACAATCATCTAGATGCCAAGAAAGGGGACACACGACAAACCTGTAGGCCCCTACTACATCACAGGAACAAGCGGAGGGCATACGACAAACCTCTAGGGCAGTCACTAGCCCCGCACAATACGAGCCCGGAATCAAATTACATATGTCAGTCGTCTAGACGCTCCCCAAACCCTACAAGCAAGAAGAAAAGGGACATACGGCAAATTTGCCGGGCTCTCACAAAACCCTTGCAACACGAAAGGACGAAGCGAGGGAACGTATGACAAACCTCTAAGCCCCTACCAAATCACAGGACCAAGGAAACGGGGGGGACAAATGACAAACCTCTATGACAGTCACTAGCCCCTCATAGTTTGAGCACGGAAGCAAATCATATATGACGATCATCTAGACTCTAGACGCTCCCCCCCAAACCCTACAAGCTCGAAGAAAGTGGATATACGACTAGCCTCCAGGCCCCTCACAAAACCCTTACCACCCATACAACGCGCAGGGACGAAGGAAGGGGACATACGACAAACCTCTAGGGCAGTCACTAACCGCACATAGTACGAGCACGGAAGCAAATGATGTATGGTAGTCATCTCGACGCTCCTCAAACTCTCCAAGCACGAAGAAAGGGGACACACGACAAGCCTTCAAGGCCCAACAAAACCCCTACAACACGAAGGGGCGAAAGGAGGGGACATACGACAAAGCTCCAGGCCCCTACCAAATCTCAGGAACAGGAATCGGGGGGACACACGACAAACCTCTAGGGCGATCACTAGCCCCTCACAATACGAGCGCGGAATCGAATTATATATATATATATATCAGTCGTCTAGGCTCCCCAAACCCTACAAGCACGAAGAAAGGGGACACACGCAAACATCCCACGAAGGAACGAAGGGAGAGGAATTACGACAAACCTCTAGACCCCTACCAAATCACAGGAATACGAAGCGGGGGGGCACACGAGAAGTCTTTAGGGCAATCAATACCCTCATAGCGACTGCGGAAGCAAATGATATATGATAATCGACACTCCCTCAACCCTACAAGCACGAACAAAGGGGACATATGAAAAACCTCCAGAGCGCTCACGAAACCCTTACAATACGAAGGGACGAAGGGAGGGGACAAAAGATAAACCTTTAGGCCGCTCCCAACTCACAGGAACACGAAGCAGGGGGGCATACGACAAACCTCTAGGGCGGTCAATAGCCCTCATAATACGACCACGGAAGAAAATGACTTATGATGACAATCATCTAGACGCCAAGAAAGGGGACATACGACAAACCTCCAAGGCCGAATGCAACCCTCACAACACGAAGGGACGAAGGGAGGGGACATATGACAAGCCTCTGGCCCCTACCAAATCTCAGGAACACGAAGCGGGGGAATATACAACAAACCTCTAGGGCAGCCACTAGCCCCTCATAGTACGAGCGCGGAAGGAATGATTTTTGACAATTATCTAGACACTCCCCAAACCCTACAAGCACGAAGAAATCGGACATGCGACAAACCTCCGGGGCCCTCACAAAACCCTTACAACACGAACGAAGAAAACAACTCATACAAACCTCTGGGCCCCTACCAAATCACAACAACACGAAGCGGGGGGACATACGACTAACCTCTAGGGCAGTGACTAACCCCTCAAGATGGGGGGTGAAAGGGATTATGGGAGATGATGGGGAATGATGATGGGGGATGATGGGGGATGATGCGGGATGATGGGAGATGATGGGGGATGATGGGGAATGATGGGGGATGACGCGGGATGAGAGACATGATGGGGCATGATAGGGGCTGATCGGGGACGATGATGGGGGCTGATGGGGGATGATGGTGGATGATGGGGGGGTGAAAGGGATTATGAGAGATGACGGGGAATGATGATGGGAGATGATGGGGGATGATTGGGGGATGATGGGGCATGATGGGGGATGAGAGAAACGATGGGAGATGATGCGGGGTGATGTGGGATGGGCAATGAGCGGGTATGTCTGAAATCCTGGAAAAGACAAATCCCGGGGTTTGATTTTAAAGGGTTTTAATTCTTTTTCGGCATCTTAACTTTTTATGAACTCCTTACACCATCAAATCCGGTATTTGATTTTTGTTAAGGGTTTCAAGGATATTACCCTAAACCCTAAACCCTAAACCCTAAACCCTAAACCCTAAACCCTAAACCCTAAACCCTAAACCCTAAACCCTAAACCGTAAACCCTAAACCCTAGACCCTAAACCCTAAACCCTAACCCTAAACCCTAAACCCTAAACCCTAAACCCTAAACCCTAAACCCTAAACCGAACCCCGGGATTTAGTTCTTTAAGGATTTCAATGATTTTTTGGGCATTTTAAATTTCATGAAATCCTTGAAAAATTAAATCCCGGGATTTAGTTTTTCAAGGATTTCAAGGATTTCATAAACTTTAAATACCGGAGCTCCTGCAAAAGCAAACGCCCCCCTCCCCACTCAGAGTACGGGAAGACCACGCGGATTTTAAAATTTATGAAATCCTTGAAATCCTTGAAAAATCAAATCCCGGGATTTAATTTTTCAAGGATTTCATAAAATTTAAAATGCCCAAAAAATCCTTGAAATCCTTAAAATATTAAATCCCGGGAATTGATTTTTTTGAGGATTTCAAGGATTTTTTGGGCATTTTAAAT